>JAJOZX010013356.1:7500-55000 GCA_023014485.1 Bathynomus jamesi | reverse complement strand
TAGCCTTAGTTTTTTCAATGAGTCTTTTGTGCGGCACGGTGTCAAACGCTTTTTGAAAATCTAAATACACTACATCAACCGCCCGATGTCTATCGTAAACGTCAACCACGCTTTGGAAAAATTCTAAAAGATTAGTTAAGCAAGATTTATTTCGCCTAAAACCGTGCTGCGTGTTTCTAACCAGATTATGCACTTCTAAGTGTTCGACTATACGATCCCTAATTATTGATTCCAGTAGCTTACCTACAACAGACGTTAAACTGATTGGCCTATAATTTCCCGCCGCACCTTTATCGCCTTTCTTAAAGATAGGTGTTACGTTTGCTAACTTGAAATTATCTGGTACGCACCCCTCAGAAATAGACGCATTAAAAATCTTTGTTAGCGGCACAACAATGCTATCTTTTAATTCTTTTAGTTGTATGGGATATATGGAATCCGGACCCGGTGATTTACGCGTTTTCATTTTATCAATATAGCGCATTACTTCCCCTTCACTAACGACACTATTATCCAAAATATTACCATTATCAAAAGGTATTATGTCTATGACCGTAGGGATATTCGTTACATCTTCTATAGTAAAAACTGACGTAAAAAATTCGTTTAGCAAGGTAGCCATTTCCTTGTTTTCAGAGACTAGATCTCCATTTACATTTTTCAATGGACCCAAGACACTTTTTACTGGATTTCTATTATTGACGTATTGAAAGAATCGCTTGGGGTTTTCTTTACCGTCACGAGCTATGGAGATTTCAAATTCGCGCTTGGACTTTTTTATTACACTTTTCGCTTCACGCCTCAGAGATATGTAGTTGTTTCGTAACAACAAATTGTCTTTATCGCACTTATGTTGCCTATAAGCCCTATCTCTACTCTTTATAATGTCTCGTACTCTAGAAGTAAACCACAAGGGCTTGTTGTTTACTTTCGCACGCTTAATTTTGTACGGTACACATTCCTCATTTATAGTCCTAAATACCGTTACGAACGATTCCCACATTAGTTTTGCGTTGGAGTTCCCCATTACGTTTTCCCAATTGACGTGTGAAAATTTATTTCGAAATTTACTAAAGTCTGCGTGCTGGAAGTTAGGAATTTTAGTCGAGTTAGTTGGTTTCGAGTGACTTACTGAGAGGACAAACTCTACCATATTTGATCGCTATTGCTCAACGGTTCTATTACTTGAAGATCAGTAATTAGCCTATCATCCGTAGTTATTACTAAATCTAAAATACTGTCCAACCTCGTAGGTTCCCCAACCTTTTGAATAAGAAAGCTATCCTCGAGAAAATTAACTAAACGATTACCTTCCGCGTCTCCCTGCATTGTATCGTAATTCACGTTGGCGCAATTAAAGTCACCCATAACTAAAGCCTGCTCACTACCGATTATTCTCTTTAGTTCACGATATAACGCTTCGTCCGTATCAGCTGTTTGATTTGGGGGCCTATATATAACCGCAACAAGAAGTTTGAAATCGTTCAATTTAAGTTCTGCTATAATCGAATCTATGGGTTCTGGAATTGAGTGCTTTACTTCTATAACGTTCGCAATATTATATATATATATATATATCTAATTCCGAACATTAACCGGTAGTCACCCATGCTGTGCCACTGGATGCAGAACCTCGCCATTCACTCCGCTGAAGATGTCCACCGAACCGTTTAAATTTATAAATTCTAAATTCTCAAATAGATACTGTGAATTTCAATTATAGGAAGGGAGAACATGGTAATTGTGTACGAATGTATTATACATATTTATTATATACTTAACTATCTTTATATGTACTAGCCTTGCTACTGTTATATGCAAAGGTGGACACCCGGGCCTCATAAAGGACCGACGGTCCCGGTCCCGGTCTTTGCCTCAAACTGGACCGACGTTCCCGGTCACGGTCCTTTCTGAAGATAGGACCTAAAAGAACTGAACCTAACCATTATGAACATCTACAGACCACCAAACACCACAAAAAGTGAATTCAAATTTGCTACAAATGAAATAAAAAAAACATTAAAATTACTTAACTCCAGCAACAAATATTCTAATTTTCGGAGATTTTAATTTCCCATTCATATCATGGAAGAAAAATGACGAAGTTATACATGAGGAGAAGTTTCATGGCAACATTACTAAAGATGACAGAACCCAAGCAACAATGCTATTAGATATTATGGAACATTACGCCCTTACCCAGGAAATCTGTGAAGCCACGAGAAAGGAGAACGTTTTGGATTTAATGTGGACAAATAACAACGAGATAATAATAAATAAAAAAGTAACGCACACAAAGTTCTCCGACCATAACCTCATCGATATACAATTGAAGTTAGCACCCAGAGGTCCGAAAACGCATCCCAGAGGCAGATGGAATATTTGAAGTATTAAACATAAATTCAAAGAAAGTAAATTGGGTAAACGTAAATAAAGATTTAAAGGAGGTAAATTGGGAATTGCTACTACACGAGAAGACTCCACAAGAAATACTATGTATAATAGGGACGGAAACCAAACCTATAATACTGAAACATATTCCAGAGAGACAGGAAAGGAAACGTAGCAAGCTCGAGAGGAAAATCAGGACTCTATTCAGGCAACGAAGACAAACCGTAAAACATCTCCACAGATGCAGAACTGATGCAAAGAGATTCAAACTAGAAAGGAAACTTGGCGAAATAGAAATGGACCTAAAGCAAACATTCATACATAAGACAAACGAGGAGGAAAACAAGGTAGCAGAAAACATAAAAAATAACCCAAAATACTTCTACACTTTTGCGAAAAGGAAAATGCAGTGTAAAGAGAGTATTGGACCGTTGATAGACGGGGAGGCCGAATACACAAATGACCCGAAAGAAATAAGTGAACTGCTTAGGGAACAATTTAAATCTGTGTTTAGCACCCCTAAGTCCGAGATGGAAGTGGAAAACCCAGACGAGTTTTTTCGACATTGATACAGATCAACCAAGAACAAATCCCGGCACAAACCTATTAATGGACTTCGAGTTCACGGAAGGAGATGTAATTACGGCCTTATCACAAATGCGAGACAATTCAGCGCCAGGGCCAGACACATGGAGTGCTACATTTCTGAAGAAATGCAGAGAGAGTATTGCAAAACCGCTATACTTACTATGGAGGAAATCACTCGACACAGGACAAATTCCACTCCCCTTAAAGAACGCGAACATTGCACCCCTATTTAAAGGTGGTAACAGAGCAATGCCCAAAAATTATCGGCCAGTGGCTCTCACCTTATAAAGTGTTTTGAACGCATAATTAGAGGCAAAACTACCTACTACCTACAAGAAAGACTTATACAACCCAAATCAACATGGCTTCAGGGCGGGTAGATCATGCCTGTCACAGCTACTAGACCACCAGGAGAAAATATTAGGAACATTGTGTCGAGGACAAAACATTGATGTAATATATACTGATTTTGCTAAAGCCTTCGATAAATGTGACCATGGAATCATAGCACACAAACTTAAGGATACAGGAATTACTGGAAAGCTAGGAAGGTGGATATTTAATTTCTTGACGCAAAGAACGCAAAGAGTGGTGATAAACGGAGTTAAATCGGAAGTCTCGGAAGTCGTGAGCTCTGTCCCACAAGGGACAGTATTAGCTCCCTTGATGTTCATAATAATGATTGCAGATATTGATGCAGATATTAAGGACATTGAAACATTATTCCAGTGGGCAGAAGACAACAATATGAAGTTCAACGAAGAAAAATTCCAACTTCTAAGATATGGTAATAACAAAGAGCTACAGAAAAAAGGGTACAAAACTCCGAAAGCCAAACAGATAACACCAAATCCACAAGTCAGGGATCTTGGAGTAATAATGTCGTCGGATGCAGAATTCAGAGAGCACTATAAAATCAAAATCACAACGGCTAGAAAAATAATGGGAATCATCTGAAGGAGCTTCCGCAGCAGAAAAGCAAACATCATGCTCAAATTATGGAAGAGTCTTGTCCTACCAATAATTGAGTATTGCTCAGTACTCACAAGCAATGTTCCCTCTAAGGTGTGCGCGTGTGCGCGCGCACACGAGTCGTGAAACCCGCGCACACAGCAAAATAAAATGCGCACAGGCTCAAGCGTATCATGTCCATTTGGAAGACAGGTTTCCTGAAAATGAAGTAAAAGAATGGTCTGCCTTTGATTGCTCGGTTATTTTACAGAAATACTTTGACTTTGGCATTGAGCATGTTAAAGTTTTATGTGCAAAATATGCAGATTTTCTTGGTGAAAGTTCTACTATAATCGAACAGTACAATGATTTTAAATTTGTTGTATGCGAGAAAATAAAAAGTAAGCTGGTTAAAAACTTTGATGATATGGTGACATTCGCCCTCCAAAATGAACAATTTTGTGACCTTGCTAAAAAAGTTGATGGATATTGGGGGAACTTTCCTAGCATCTAGTGTGGACTGTGAGCGTGGCTTCAGTTTAATGAATTCTATAAAGGACAAATTAAGAAACCGCTTGAAAGAAAATCATTTGGACATGCTCATGCGAATTAAATGTTACCTGAAGGATGACGGATGTATTAATCTTCATAGAGTTTATTTGGAATGGGCAAATGCTAAAGATCGTAGGGAGAAATCTCAATCATACTTAAATGAAAGGCACTTTCATTTAATGTTATTTTGATTATATTTTATTTTATTGAATTTTATTATTTTTTATTTTATTCCTATTTTGTGAATGGATAAAATCATGTATTAATCTTGATAGTCTATTTTAAATTGCTAAATGCTAAAAATTGTTTTGAGAAATGATAACTAAAATAGTCATTTTCAATTAATGTTATTTTTATTTTATTTCTTTATTTTGTTGAATTTTATTTTACTATTTTTTATTTTCATATTTTTAGAATGGATAAAATGTTTTCTTTTTAAGAATATATAATACTGTAAACAGTTTTTTAATATCCATTTAATAGTACCGTAATGATGAAGCTATCACCTTATGGAATAATATTTCTTAAGTATTTAATATTTATATATATTTCATTTTGAAGATAATAGCGCTCAGAAAAGTTTGCACAATTTTTCACCATGAATCTAAATGTATGCACAACGAAAATTTCTTGCGCACACGGACTAAAAAAAATTAGAGGGAACATTGCTCACAAGCCCACACAGAAAAAGAGACATTGCGAGCATTGAAGCTATACAAAGGACTTTTACGTCTAAGATAGAGGAAACGGAAGGTGAAGACTACTGGTCTCGACTACAATCCCTGGAAGTCTACACTCTTGAAAGAAGGCGAGAGCGGTACACAATAATATACATATGGAACATACTTGAGGGCTCTGTCCCTAACCTCAGAAATGAAATTGAAACAAACTGGAATGAGAGAAGAGGCAGATTTTGTACGGTCCCAGCTGCGGTGGGACAAGGAGTCATGAAAACGAGGATGGAAAATACCCTCAGAATACGGGGCCCAAAGCTTTTCAATGTCCTTCCAAAAGAAGTGAGGAATCTCCAGCACACCAACCTGAGTAGTATAGCCGCAAAAGGGTAGAGTGCAAGAATGTTGCAAGTGATTACGTAATGTTGCAAAGGGGGTGGGGTGTTGCAAAGGGGGGTGGGGGTGTTGCAAAGAAAGGGAGAAAAATAAAAATACCCCAAAGGGCCCTTTGTTCCCAACCGGGGTTGCAAGGGGCATGCAACTTGGAGGTGGAGTTCTCCCCCAAGCTATTCCCCCCAAAAGGCCAGAAAGGAGAGAAAGGAGGAGAGGTGTTCACCTGGCAGGAGCCAAGTGCATATTAAGACTTCAGCCGAGTAGCGTTGTTTTATAGGCTCCTAATCAGCCAGTTGGCTTAGATGGCGTAAATGGCTTGAGTTGCCAGATAGCGCCATGTATTCGCTATATATTTAATTCTAATCGAAGACTGAGTTGCCAGATGCCACTTTTTAGCAATACCATTGTATACATTATTATATTTCTTAAAAGTTGGTTTAGAATACCGGTAGTAGGTTTAGAAGGCGTAACATGATATAATCAAGTAAAACCACATTGCATCATTGTTTATTATTAATATATAGAAAATAAATATACATTTCAATAATAATAGAAATATGCATATAATCATAACAGTACAGGAGAAATATCACGCAAAATATATAAATACATTTCAATAATAATAGAAATATGCATATAATCATAACAGTACAGGAGAAATATCACGCAAAATATATAAATACATTTCACTTTTTTTTCAAAATACTAAACTCGGTCTTAATCGAGTTTACAATTACATCATTATTGCTCTGCATTACGCAGTATATGCGGCTTAATAATATTTCACCACTTAAAGTATAGGGAAACCTGTATTCGATATGAAGGGCTTTCATATCGTTCAGTACTATTTTTGTTCCCACTTTACAACCGGTTGGTGTCATCTTTAAATACGTCTAGAATACAATCAAAAGCACGCACAAAGAGTTCATCGTTAGCTACATTATTAAACACAAGTTTATAAGCACGCTTTTCCAATCGAAGGTTTATTTCTACCGACCCGAGCTTTTCAATCGTGAACTCACTCAACATAGCGGCAATTGAAATAATCTTCTAAATCGTTACGACAACTGCGCGTTATATAAAGAAATAGTTCTTCAGGGTGAACGGTGTAGGTGAGCTCAGCCTTGTACCGATCAATTGCTTTGTACCAAAGTTCATGGTATTTCAAAGAGTCTAGACTTATTAAATAAACGTCCAGCACTAGACCATTCTCACCAGCCCTACACTCGGTAAACACATCGAGCAGAGCGGTGTAGGCGTATTCAAGTACTGTATCAAAATAAAGCATGTCCGTAACGCGCGCGTCTAATATAGGTTTCACCTTGCGGAATCCGACGATTTCAAACATTCTGTCGAGGATGAAACGGTTTCGCGTAGGAACAAGAGCGTTATTATCAGAAGCATTCTTCCACATCAGCCGTATATCAATGCACGGCCGATCGTTATTTATACACAACGTACATACAACGGCGTATGAGGGTGCGTCACTAATCTGCTCTCTTCTTGGACCTACGTTAGCAGGTATTTTATAACGATCTTCACTCCACTTCTCAACTATCACGAAGATTCTATTCATCTCCTCGACACTTAAATAAACCCGTTTGTTTGTTTGTCTACATTCCGTTTCCAGCACATAGCTAATGGTACCGGATTTACGCCTGAACACGCGCAACGATTTCGTCACGGACACATCGTACGAGGCGTTGAGAATGCTGCTCAAAGGAAGTTCCATCGTATTCGAGGAGCGCACGTCCACTCGGTTCAAGCTCTGAGATAACTATGAGCCGTGTGAGGCACGCAGGTAGGCAGGAACGGTTCGACGGGCGGCTGACTCGATGATACGTGAATGGGCTTGTTCGTATGATCCGCGAGTCGTACCGAATTGTTGTACATATTTGTTTTTCAGGTACAAGAATTAATTTCATCACTACCAGTCTACGCACCAGACATTTTACCTCAGGATAAGAACTAGGCACATTTTATGTTTTACTAAACATCTTCACACTCCGGCGCACTATTTGAGAGGAGCATATGCTCATATTTTTCCTTTCTGCCCATCAAACGATACTCGTCTCTAAAGTCTGTTAAAAACTCACGCAGGGCACTAGCCACAACCTCACTACGAACCTCATCATGATATACGTTAATATAGTGATAAAAGTACTTAAGATTGTCCATGATCACGAGATTCACATTTTCAGTCGTAGGGTATGAGTAATCGACATGGTGTAGCATGACGTAATACCGCTTGTCACACCACCCATCCGCAAGACTCATTATCCATACCTGCTGCTTCTCTTCTGCACGCGTTGTTTCTTTTACTTCACGGTGTATGTGAGACTTTATAAAGTTTAGCTCTGTAGTATACTTCAGCACATCGTCCGTGCAACGAAAGCCTTCAACGGTCTCACCAGAACATCCGTAGAGTATTTGTACATCTTGAAACTTCGCACAATCCAATGTGTTTTTAAAAGAGGTATAGGAGGGAGGAATAGGAAGTTTTTCGGTATCCACCACATCCTGACACTTTGCTGAATACCATTTCATAAACGTTGTACAAGCAATATTAAAGGTAGCCATTTGAATACACGTCTGATCTGAATACACGTCTGATCTCTCGGGCTTACTGCAGTCGACTGACCACGCAGGGACTCCAGATAGTAGCATGACTCACGGTCTTACGGTGGGCGGAGCTTAGAACTTTCACCTGTGCACACACACACACAAAGGAGAAAGTGAAACGCTAATTGAAAAATGATTTATTTAATAAACGAGATATTCAAGTTATATATATTTAAAAATACGATTTAATAAACGAGATATTCAAGTTATATATATATATTTACAAATACGTGTAATAAATCAATAGATACTTTACAAATACGATTTAATAAACGAGATATTCAAGTTATATAATTTTTATTTCCAAACGAGCCTGAAACGGTGTATATTCCAGAATGACAAAGAGACTAAAGAAATACCGTGAATTAATAAAAATCTATCATCGACTGCCCAGGGCAATGCAGCAGATGTTTATTAAAAATATCGACGCCGACTTTTTAAAATGCATCTGTGAAATCTGTCTTAACGTTATAAATTGCAATGTATCAATGAAAACCCATCAGAAGGCTCGCCTACGCCGCTACAAGAACATAATACGTGCAATCGCTCGTAAAAGTCAAACTGTAGCGAAGAAAAAAACGAATTATTGTACAAACAGGAGGGTCATTTCTCCCCATCTTATTTTCAGTTTTGGGTCCTTTACTCACTAGATTAATATAATGAAGAAAGTGGTAGTGATTCCCCACGAGGTGTACGCTTCACTGCAAAGGAATCCAGACACGGATCTAGATCCCCGTAAAAGCAGACTTAAAAGAATGGAAAGCGAATTGCTAGCTCTATTAAACAGTGAAAAAACACCTGATGAGAAAAGAATCTTATACCAAGAAGCTCTGCAGAATTTTCTTCACGAGTACGAAAATTATAAGAGCCCTACAGAGATTCCTGTGGTTATTAGGCACAGCACGGGGGACGATGGACATGGCGACATAGGATCTGAGCCCGACGATACAGCTGACCAACCAAAAAGATTAGCCACACAACATATCGAACATGTATTAAAAAGCACCCTCCCACATACATTGATGAGTAAAGGCTTAAGTCTTTATAATCTATTGAATGAGGATCCAGCCATACAATGGACCGATACAGGCGAGCTCATTGTGGAAGGATCAAAGGTACAGGGATCGAATATCGTAGACATTGTCCATGATCTGGTGAGAAAGTGGGATAGGCCATCACAATCAGGATGGAAGCATATTAAAGCAAGACTACAACAAATAAATGTCCCTAAAACGTTGATAGGAAATCTGAACAGGTTAAAAGACTTGGAACATGCAACGCATTTGACACAATTGAAGACGCCGTCACCCCCGGCGGTAACACCTTTGAAGAGGAGAAAGAAGAGGTTAAACCAACCCTACCCACGTGCCTCTAAAATACGCAAATGGCTAACGTATTAACTAAACGCTATTATGACGTTTCTAACCCATCCTCTTACGGCGGCGTAGATAGACTGTACAGAAGTGTTTACGGAGTAGGAAAAAAAGATGTTGAAAGATTTTTGAGGGAGCAGGACGCTTATACGCTTCATAAGCCTGTGAGAAAAAGGTTTAAAACAGCCAAGACAACGGCTTCCTCGATTGATTCTATTTGGCAAGCAGATTTAACAGACATGCAAAGATATTCTGTGTATAACGATTGTTACCGCTACATTCTATTCATAATAGACGCATTCTCTAGATATCTGTGGCTAGTTCCTCTGAAAATAAATCACCTGAAACAGTTGCTAAAGCCACCAAAACGCTAATGTTAAAAGAAAACAGGGTTCCTGGCTATTTTTGTACGGATATGGGGAAGGAATTTATAGGCCGTGCTTTTCAGAACATGTTGACAGAGTTTAATATCAGCTATTACACAACCAATTCTATACATAAGGCTTCTTTAGCTGAAAGAGTTCAGCGCACCATAAAGGAACGCATGCACCGTTATTTTACACATAAAAACACACACAGATTTCTAGACATTCTGGAATCATTGGCATCATCCTACAACCGCTCACACCATCGCACGATTGGGACAACACCTAACGAAGTTTTAGAAAGAGGTACGCTCCCGAGAAGAGATGGATCACCACCACCACCACACTGCGCGCTTCAAAATCAATGATTATGTAAGGCTGTCGCGTTCGGGGAATAAATTCGCAAAGGGTTTTGAGCAAGGATGGACACGCGAGATTTTTAAAGTTAGGGCTATGAGACCTAAAGGTGAGATAATGATGTATTACATTGAAGATTTGAATGGGGAAGAAATCTCAGGAGGTTTTTACCGCGAGGAATTGCAGAAAGTTGCGTTTAATTTAGAAAAAAATGTGTTTAAAATTGAGAAAATTTTAGGAAGCAAAGGTTCAGGAAAGAGAAAAATGTACCTGGTGAAATGGCTAGGGTACCCAGAAAGCTTCAACACCTATATAAAAGCTGATGCAATAATGAAGCTTAAATAGTATGCAACATGGCTCCTAACCATTTCTACGTCACACTCCCGTCCTCCTCGTCCCTGTCTGTACACCCTAACAACACACTAGCCAACTTTGTAACAGAGCTCCACAAGCACATTGAATTGGGTCGTGATTCGTATGCGGTGAGGATATGCGAAATTCAGCTGGACACCATCTTTTTAAATACTGAACATAAAGAAACCGTTTTTACGATTCTTAGAGACATTGACGAGTGTGAAAAAGCTGGGGTAGCTATGGATGAAACTATGCGTATCGCTCGGACTAAGGTTGCACGGTATTACAGTACAGAAGTAAGACTAGGACCGGGTCAATATGGTTCGGCCGAGGATGTTGTGAGAGGCTTAAACGTAAGTTTAAGAAACTCAAACCTTACGAATGATTTAGTATACGAAATCGTAAACAACCCTGCACATACACTAATCCTAAAATCAAAGACTAACAGACGTATTAAAGACCATAGAAAGTTCCAAATTCTAGCCAATGGCCGATATAGCGCAGCCTTCCAAAGAGACACATTTCACGAGACAGCATGACTTGTCCAGATTAATGTATCAATTGAAGATGGGAAATTGGCTGAAAGGCCCCAGACATGTGCTATATTTACAGTAATATAGTGGAGCACCAGTTTGTTGGGGATACCCAGGCACGCCTGCTGCGCATTGCTCACATCCCCAACCATAGAGGAAGGAGTTTGAGTATTACATATGACAGATCCCCATTATGTGAATGTCGCAACTAATTTAATAACCAATATCTCAATATATATAAGAACGATTGAGGGTGAAAACTTCCCATTCGGTAACGGGAGCTTAACAGTGAAACTACACTTTCGACGCACTGAGTTATAATGGATAGAAAGCCTTTCACCGTCTATCGAGGGGTGAGATACCAGCGCGGTAGTGGACTTGGGTCCATTTTTTCATCCATACTACGTACGGCTGTTCCTTTGCTGAAGAGGGGGCCACATACCTTGGAAGGAAAGCGCTACAATCAGGTATTAACACTGCAGAAGACATATTGGCCGGGGCTAAACCTAAAGAAGCTCTAAAAAAAACATTTAAAGCGTACACGGGACGAAATCATCAAAGATGCAAAGAGAAAAATGCGTGGTGGCGGGAAGAAGAAGAAAGAGGGCTCCCCGGAAGAAGAAGGGGTCACGTGGTATTAAACGTAAAAGGCTATCAAAAAAGAAGTGCTGTAAGCGAATGAAACCTATGGTTGACCACTTTTTTGACTGATATAAGCTAAGGACATTGATCTCATGAATCATAGTTTGTTTACCACGTGTCAAGAGAGGAGTCACTATTTCGCCATGGCACGCTTCATCCACCCATGTAGTTCACAATGCTGTAAATCGGAGCTGTCCCTTTTTGAGCTGCCTTCAACCCAAGTTTCTATTGAGCACAGTGACTTTATTACAATTAACCCTTTAAACACAATTAGTTCCCCGAATGCACCTATAGAATTCGTGATACCCAGCTCAGGCCCTTACTTTTTTGATCCAAGCTGTGTGCACATGTACGCTAAGCTACGTATAGCCCATTCTGATGGAACGGTCTGCGATGACAAATATGCTGTATACCCTGAAACAAACTTTCTGCACTCCATATTCAACCAGTGTGACGTATATTTAAATCAGACCAACATATCGGCAGGCACGGGGTACTATCATCTACGAGCCTATCTGGAAAATGTCCTCAACTTTTCCAAAGAAGCGAAGGCTACCTTTTTAAGTGCCGAGGGATATTATCAAACTAAAGATGAAAATAGTATAAAGGACAAATTTAAAAATTCTAAAAAGAAAATATACGAGTGTTTTGGACGGTTGCACACAGATTTCACTTTCCAGGAGAAGTTGCTTGTCAACGGGGTGGATATGAAAATAAAGCTCACCCGCACGAGTCCTGAGATCTGCTTAAATCTGGATGCTGATCAAGAACAGGGTGCAAAGCCCGTTGTGGTTCACATTATGGACACATACCTCCGCGTACGGCGAGTGAAATTAAGTTCACCAAAACAACTAGAAATTGAGAAAAATTTACTAAACGCTACAGTGAAATATCCTATTAACAGAGTGCAAATCAAACTGTATACGGTTCCTGCAGGGTTGGCATCGAAGCAGATAGAAAACATTGGCCTGGGAAATCTTCCTAAAAGGATATTAATCGGTATGCAGGACCATGCTTCGGTGAATGGAAAATATAAAAAGAGTGCCTTTAAATTCGAGAATTTCGGACTTAAAAATATAACTATACGTTAATGGCACTGCTTTGGGTGGAACA
Source organism: Bathynomus jamesi (assembly GCA_023014485.1). NCBI lineage: Eukaryota > Metazoa > Arthropoda > Malacostraca > Isopoda > Cirolanidae > Bathynomus > Bathynomus jamesi. The sequence continues at coordinate 42,092 of JAJOZX010013356.1, read as the reverse complement.
ATGGGTACGGACTGTTCATCAGACGCTGTGTTACCTCTTTGTGCCAGAGCCTATAGTAATCTGACCCATATTGCAGGTGATTGTGATGAGCTTGGTAATGGGGTAACGCAGGAAGAATTCATTGATCAATTTAACCTTTATCCGTTTGACATTACACCTGACTTATCTGCTAGCGTAAATACCCATTTAACCCCACAGCAGAGCGGAAACATCTCAGCGGCTGGAATTCGGCAAGCCTATAGACGCTCCTATTAGTGTACTAGTATATCTCGAATCGCAAGCCCTAATAGAAGTAGATAGATTTAGGAGCGTTATCACTGACTTTTAAAATGGATGCTAATACACTTCAGAAAGTAATGGAACGAGTCACACGTTCCAAATTTATCGGAGTGTTTGCGAAGAATGAAACATTGAGTTTGCCAAGTACGCGAGAATGCGGTAGTCTTATTGTGAACACAGATGTCATCGGTAATGAAGGGATTCACTGGATCGCTGTCGATTTTAAAAATAGACAGCGCCTGTACTATTTTGATTCACTCGGTACTCAACCCTGGAGTGACCCTATTATTGTAAAATTTCTCGCTCAGTTACATATTCCCGAAGTTGTATGGAACCCATTTCGCATACAAGGATATTTTAGTAATGTTTGCGGAATGTACTGCGTCTCATTTCTCACGCATATGTCATGTGATAAAGAATTTATAAATTTTTTAAATTTATTTGACCCGTGTCACACTCGCCGAAACGATGAAATGGTATGCAGACAGATAAAAATCCGTTTTCCAATTGTACGTACTCGTTGTATAGTATAATGTTTTTGTTCGTATATTTGTAACGATATATTCTGTAGTTGGTTTATTGTACTGATTTCTTTCATTTAATAAATTTATGAAAATATATTGTCTTCTTACCCCAAAAAGATCGAAAAACACTTACATTATTTCGGTGTGACATTGCTGACTGATCAGTATATCCTCCGTATTCATGACACGAGATTCTTTAAAAGATTGTATAACACGTGTCAAATCCTCATCGGACCTTAAAGGAATAATGATCATTCTTTTAAAACATATACAGAGTATACAGACAGATCCCCATTATGTGAAGATATCTTTGGTTCATTTAAGAGGAATAACATTGATTGCCATAAAACATTTCGATTTTAGCATAATGGGGATAACCAAATAACATTGATTGACATAAAAATTTTTTGGTGCGTATCTATTTGACGAGATACTACAACCCATCCATATATATATATAATCGAATTATAGACACTTACATTTCTATGGTAGTCCCTTGCGTCGGATTGTAAGGAGCGTCACTGCAAATATCTTCAACGGTTTGCGTTGGAAATAATTCATCACGGTCAATCGCGTTAAAAAGACTAATTGGGGTTAATGCTGCAGTGTCATTTTCTTCATACAAATCTGGGGAGACGTACAGGTCCATGGTGGAGGGAATGATTATTCACTGACGCGAAAATAGCTACTGTTACTCCAAACTGAAAAAATCCCCTTTTATATGCACAATCGCCAAGCTCCGCCCCAAAAGACCAGATGTTCGTAGTGATTGGCTGCCGATGTAGCTGGGTGGAGCTATGACGTGTACCAATCCTCTATAACGGGACCGGACGAGTAACATATATATAAAATCGTTTCTTGTGAATAAATTATAGACACTTACATTTCTATGGTAGTCCCTTATATTATATTTTTATTTTTACTTACAAGTTATTAGTATTGTTTTCACAAATTCTTGTGTTAACATAATTTCAATTGTTAACTTATTTTATAATAAAGAAATATATCCTAATTATATTTTTAAAAGAGCATTCAGTTTCCACGTTAAACTGTGGGTCTAAGGTGGAGTGAAAACCTTTCCAATTCGGCGAGAAATTACATTAGGGAACAACGAAAATTATTTGGTGATTCTTATAGAACATTTGATACTGATTCCGGTTTCAGAATTTTTCTATCACCCATAGTTTTCGAGAAAATAATATTTCCATTTACTCAGAATTTCCCGCATCATTAGTCACTAATGTAATCGAGAGGATATAAAGAAATATATCCTAATTATATTTTTAAAAGAGCATTCGGTTTTCCACGTTAAACTGTGGGTGTAAGGCTGAGTGAAAACTTTTCCAATTCGGCGAGAAATTACACTAGGGAACAACGAAAATTATTTGGTGTTTCATAGAACTTTTGATACTGATTCCGGTTTCAGAATTTTTCTATCACCCATAGTTTTCGAGAAAATAATATTTCCATTTACTCAAAGTTTCCCCTTATAGACAATGCATGTCCTGTACACAATTGTTTGAACACAAATGTTCGAAAAACAAAAAGTATTAAAAACATTCAAAGTTAAAAATCTTTATTCATACGTTATTCAAAGTTAAAAATCTTTATTCATACGTTATTCAAAGTTAAAAATCTTTATTAATAAAACAGGATAGAAGCACATGAAAGTCAAGGTAAACTATAGTTGCAAATTATGGTTAGGTTAGGTTAGGTTAGGTCTCTTACATATAAAAACCCATTCACTAAGAACATTGGCTTTCCTTTCTCACTAGAAACAAACTCTGCCATTTTAAGGGTGGTTTAACTGCAGCACTATAAATGCTATAGTTTAAATGAAGAGGCTAACCTTCTTATTTACATCTTCGTATTTGCGTCTTGGCAACTAAGATTTTATTTAGTTGGTTGTTCATTCGAACAATTATAACGTCAAATAATTGTTGCTTCGAACAACTGTTTTTGGAACTATGGTTTTCGAACAATTGTGTTCGAACAATTGTGTTCGAAAAATCGTCCGTAATTCGATTATTATTTATTATAATTGTGGGTATAGTTAACCTGGAATAAAGAAAGTAAATTTAAATTAGTACACTTAATTTTAAATAATATTTTGGGAAAACCGAGTAAATGGAAATATTATTTTCTCGAAAACTATGGGTGATAGAAAAAAATCTAGGTTACGTGAATGGAATTTGCTGGCAAAAGATACAAGCATATTCCGTTATTTTAACAAAATCTCTCTCTCTCTCTCTCTCTCTCTCTCTCTCTCTATATATATATATATATATATATATATATATATATATATAATTGTGGGCATATTTAAGAAATGGATTCGAGAGAGGTTTTGTTCAAGCTGTCTGGGAGAAAGGTAATTATGGTAAAAAAAAAATCGCCTCTGGCAATAGGTGAACCGATTTGACCCATATTGTCGATATCCCTTTCCTCGTGTGTGTGTGTGTGTGTGTGTGTGCACATATTGCTACCCTACAGAGACTCCAGAGACGTATAAAGCGAGTTCGACCGGAGAGAAAACTGGAAGACGTCCTTCTTTTGCACGATAACGCAAGAACACACAACAGTTTGCAAACAAGAGAGGCCATCACAAAAATGCGCTTGACTGTGTTACTCCACCCTCCATACAGCCCGAATCTGTCACCTTCAGACTTTCATTTGTTTGGGCCAATGAAGGATGCTATTTCTGGAAGAAAGTTTCAGTGACGATGAGGTTGTTGTTGAGGTTAAGAGTTGGCTCCAGCGGAACTCAGCGGACTTTTACCTGCAAGGAATAAAGGCCCTTGTTTCGAGGTGGAGAAAAGCCGTAGAAAAGGATGGAGACTATGTGCAAAAATAAAAACTTGAAAAAAAGGTATGTAACTACTCTTGCACAAAATTTCTAGAACTTACATGGAAACTTGGAAAGAGAAAAAAAATATATTGAGTGGCCCTCGTAATTTCATTACTAGGGTACAAAACAGCTCTAATGTTTTATTGTGCAATGTCCTGTCTTCAGATAGTGTGTACCTCTCACCTATATGACAGTCTTGGTTCAGACAACTGCTGGTTTACAATACCTTATTTTTGTAATGTAGCAAAGATTGTATATCATTATATGTATATATGTATAGCTGTGATCATAGCATCAAGTGGGATAGTTCTAAAGCGCCTGTTAAAAACAGAGATATAATAGAAAGAAATATTCTAAAATGTGCATTTATCCATTTTAAAAACGATTTCAATAACAGTGCGGGAATGTATAAAATTGACAATATCTTGTTAAAATTCCTTTTGCCTGTCATTAACTCTTGTTAAGTATGCGCTAATTGGTTTCGTTTCCGCTACGTTGTATATATATTTATGGGCATGTTGCCTTCTCTCTTCATTCCCTGACGAGGTGTAGCTCTGAATACACGAAAGGCCTTTGAAACGTTTTTCTTTTTCCTTGTGGGTTTGCAACATGTGTATTAAGTTAAATGTTATAATAAGATTGTGTTTGTATGTTAGGTTAAATGGCTATGCTAGCCCTATTGTTTGTACCTTTATCTCAGTTTAAATGGATACAATGCTGGCCTCATTTTTGTATTTCTATGTTAGGTAAAGTGGCTATGTTGGCCTTATTTATGCCATTATTAGTTTATTGCATGATAAATGTACACTTGTACGTTTGGTTAAATGGCTATGTTGGCCTATTTTTACCCCTATTAGTTCAGTGTATGATAAGTTTACACTTCGTATGTTTGGGTGAGTAATTACGTAACTTCAATCTGCAATAAAATTGTCTTTGTTGATAATTTAATTAGGGCCCAAATAAGTCCTTCCAAAATATCAAATACTATATGGTTATCTGGTTATTGAAAAGCTGGCCATTTCACTAGTTTAAGATTATTAAAAAATATTTAAAATATTTAAAGATAACATGTAATATCCAATTATTTAAACAAATTTAAAATAATTTCAAATTTGAAAAAGATAAAATATTCAATGATATTTTATAATTTTAATTTATCGGTAACTAACCTAAAATGGGGACACTGAAATTTATTGTTTTTTATTATTGTTATTACTAGAAAAGAGTGAGTCACAGTTCACATAAAGTCTTCGTTATCTTTGTTTGGGAAATTGTGAAACTCTTATCAAAGGTACTTCAGATGACTTCATATAATTTAGCTAAAACTATGTACTATATATACACAGTACGTTGTTTTAAGTTAATGATATGAAGCCGTATAAAGTCCCTTTGATAAGTGTTTCACAATTTCCAAACAAAGATGAGCTTCTTTCTCTTAATTTTCTTTATCTCAATTTATAATAATGACGATGATAATGATAATTGTAATTATTGTTGATATCTTTCTTATTTCAAGACTTTATGTGAACTGTCGCTCACCCTTTTGAAATAATAACAATAATAAAAAATAATCACGTTCAGTGCCCACATTTTAGTTTAGTTACCGGTAAATTGAAATTATAAAATATCATTGAATATTTTACAGTATTCAACGCATAGAATTATTTTAAATTCGTCATTTAAATAATTGAATATTACTTGTTACTTTTAAATATTTGAAATATTTCTTGATATTATTAAAATACTGAAAGGGTTGTTTTTGAAGAACATTTTCTACTACTTCTTTCACCATCTTTCTCTACAAAAAAAAAAAAAAAAAATGGTGTCAATAATCCAGCAGGGTTGAAAGCACCTTAAACAGAAAAAACAACAACATTATCTGTACATTATTTTGTAATCTCTCTTCCGAGAGATTATTTGCAAAATAATATGCATCCTTATTTTGTTGCTGTATACTTGTTCTTCCTATTTGCTGCTTTTTGTCTAGATCATTCTTAAACTGGCCTATAGACGCAGCTTGAATAGTATTCTGGTTTAAAATATTCAGTTTATCTACCTTTCATTCACTAAATTTTGTTTAATTGACCATTTTTGTATTTCTGTTTGGAATTATATTATTGTATATGTTACAAAAATAAACTTTAAAATCAAATGGTAGTTTACAGATTTTGTCTACAGATATTTTTATTGAAACTACAGATTTCTACAGATATTTTGACACCAATCTTCAGATTTTCATTATTTTTGGATGGCAACGCTGATACCAAGTGTAAACTTATCATACAATGAATTGCTAATGGCAAAAATAAAGCCAACATAGCCATTTAACCGAACATACAAGTGTACACTTATCATGCACTGAACTAATAATAGCAAAAATAAGGCCAACATAGCCACTTCACCTAACATAGAAATACAAAAATAAGGTCAGCATAGTATCCATTTAAACTGAGATAAAGGTACAAACAATAGGGCTAGCATAGCCATTTAACCTAACATACAAACACAATCTTATTATAACATTTAACTTAATACACATGTTGCAAACCCACAAGGAAAAAGAAAAACGTTTCAAAGGCCTTTCGTGTATTCAGAGCTACACCTCGTCAGGGAATGAAGAGAGAAGGCAACATGCCCATAAATATATATACAACGTAGCGGAAACGAAACCAATTAGCGCATACTTAACAAGAGTTAATGACAGGCAAAAGGAATTTTAACAAGATATTGTCAATTTTATACATTCCCGCACTGTTATTGAAATCGTTTTTAAAATGGATAAATGCACATTCTAGAATATTTCTTTCTATTATATCTCTGTTTTTAACAGGCGCTTTAGAACTATCCCACTTGATGCTATGATCACAGCTATACATATATACATATAATGATATACAATCTTTGCTACATTACAAAAATAAGGTATTGTAAACCAGCAGTTGTCTGAACCAAGACTGTCATATAGGTGAGAGGTACACACTATCTGAAGACAGGACATTGCACAATAAAACATTAGAGCTGTTTTGTACCCTAGTAATGAAATTACGAGGGCCACTCAATATATTTTTTTTTCTCTTTCCAAGTTTCCATGTAAGTTCTAGAAATTTTGTGCAAGAGTAGTTACATACCTTTTTTTCAAGTTTTTATTTTTGCACATAGTCTCCATCCTTTTCTACGGCTTTTCTCCACCTCGAAACAAGGGCCTTTATTCCTTGCAGGTAAAAGTCCGCTGAGTTCCGCTGGAGCCAACTCTTAACCTCAACAACAACCTCATCGTCACTGAAACTTTCTTCCACAAATAGCATCCTTCATTGGCCCAAACAAATGAAAGTCTGAAGGTGCCAGATTTGGGCTGTATGGAGGGTGGAGTAACACAGTCAAGCGCATTTTTGTGATGGCCTCTCTTGTTTGCAAACTGTTGTGTGTTCTTGCGTTATCGTGCAAAAGAAGGACGTCTTCCAGTTTTCTCTCCGGTCGAACTCGCTTTATACGTCTCTGGAGTCTCTGTAGGGTAGCAATATGTGCCTCTGAGTTGATTGTTTGTCCTTTCTTCATAATGTCCACCAGAATCACCCCTTTAATGTCCCAGAAGATGATGGCCATAACCTTTCCTGTAGAGGGAGCAAGTTTGAAATTTTTCTTGCGTGGGGTTGGCTGCGTGATGCCACTCCATGGATTGGCGTTTTGTTTCAGGTTCAAAGTGGTGAACCCAAGTCTCATCCCCAATCACAATTCATGAAAGGAAGTCATCCCAATTTCTTTCCTTTGAGCTTTGCAATCTTCAGTCAGTTGGCGAGGAACAAACCGTGAACACACTTTTGAGTATCCCAGTTGCTGAATTATCGTATTCACACTTCCTTCACTAATTCCTAGCTCCAGTGATAGCTCTTTGTATGTGACGCGCCGATTTGATCGAATGATGCTGTTAGCACGTTGCACAGTGAGAGATGTCACAGCCGATGCCAAGCGACCGCTGCGTGGTTCATCATCGAGGCTGGCTCTCCCTCTCTCCGATGACCTCGCACGTTTAGACCAGCGTCCAACTGTGCTTCGATCAACAACAGCATCTTCGTAAACGTTTTGCAGACGTTTGTGAATATTTCCAACTGTTTCCTTCTCTGAGGTGAAGAACTCGATAACAGCTTTACAGTAACGCACATCACAGTTTACGACGCACATCACTGTCAGACGCCATTTTCGAAACTGCGTTAACCATCGGTTTTATACAAGGGCGTTTAAAAGCGGTTTTATACAAGGAAGGGAGGTTTAGACTGGAAAAATCCGGTTATGTGAAGCGCAGAAAGTTCAAACTTACGGCCCAAAAAACATTTCAGCCCCATGGCCTGTTATTTAGCTAAGAAAAAACGGTGCGGCAAAATATATTGAGTGCCCCTAGTATATTATATTTTTCCGGATTAACATTTGGCTGGTAGGTAGGTTACGCGTAGTAAACATAAAACTGGCACTGCATCATTTTGGTTCCAAACATAGTATACAGAAAATATTATTATAAGCAACAGAGTTTATTCATAGCTGTTTTTGCATAATTCCACCACAGATGGGATGTATACAATGCAGTACAGTAAGTTCTAAAAAGATCAGTTTTAACTGATTCTGAACACATACCAAATTTCCTTACTAGCATGTTACCCTGTACATCCAGCTTTTTACCTTGCCTCTCAATATCAAGTTCATCTCGCAGTTCGTGAGTAATTACATGACTTAAGTATTTCCATATGTCTTTGACAGGTATTGTCTAACCATTCATTTCAAAAGACCCACATGATACATGTTTCAGTAGATTATAGCTACAAATTAGAATACTGTACAACTCTTTGCCCCTTTATAGGTGATGTCATTTTCTATACCATGTTGTTCACATATCTCTAATAGTACTCTCAGCCCATGGGGAGAGGGTGACAGAAGAACAAGGTCATCAGCATACATTAAATGATTAAATTTTTCCTTTCCAATGACAGCCAGTACGTGCAGTTTTTAGTTCATTGGTTAGGTCATCCATGAACAGGGTGTACATAAAGTCAGGATCTATTTTTGCGAAGCACTTGGAAATTATATGGAATTCAATCATAAAATGATAAAGTGGTAACATTTATTAAATAATTAAGAGTAGGATTCGACGTGACGCCCATCAGTATCCCTGCACAGCTCAAATCGTTCCGCAGCATTTCTAAACACATTCTGGAGCATTTGCGGGGTTATGTTATCTGCAGCAGTTCGTATACGTAAGTTTTCAAGACTCGTAATCTTCGTCTGATAGACGTGCGATTTGATAAAGCCCCATGCAAAGAAATGTAAAGGGGTTAAATCTGGTGATCTCGCTGGCCAAGGTCTGTTGCTTCCGCGTCCGATCCAGCGATTTGGAAAACGTCCATTTAGATAATCCTGAACAATTTTGGCAGTGACAAGGAGCACCATCATGTTGATAGACGACGGTACTAGGGGCACTCAATATATTTTGCCCCACCGTTCTTTCTTAGCTAAATAATAGGCCATGGGGGCTGAAATGTTTTTTTGGGCCGTAAGTTTGAACTTTCTGCGCTTCACAACCTGATTTTTCCAGTCTAAACCTCCCTTCCTTGTACAAAACCGCTTTCAAACGACCTTGTATAAAACCGATGCTTAACGCAGTTTCGAAAATGGCGTCTGCCATTGATGTGCGTCGTAAACAAAGCTGTTATCGAGTTCTGAACCTCAGAGAAGGAAACAGTTGGAAATATTCATAAACTTATACAAAACGTTTACGGAGATGCTGTTGTTGATCGAAGCACAGTTGGACGCTGGTCTAAACGTGCGGGATCATCGGAGAGAGGGAGAGCCAGCCTCGATGATGAACCACGCAGCGGTCGCTTGGCATCGGCTGTGACATCTCACACTGTGCAACGTGCTAACAGCATCATTCGATCAAATCGGCGCATCACATACAAAGAGCTGTCACTGGAGCTAGGAATTTGTGAAGGAAGTGTGAATACGATAATTCAGCAAATGGGATACTCAAAAGTGTGTTCACGGTTTGTTCCTCGCCAACTGACTGAAGATTGCAAAGCTCAAAGGAAAGAAATTGGGATGACTTCCTTTCATGAATTGTGATTGGGGATGAGACTTGGGTTCACCACTTTGAACCTGAAACAAAACGCCAATCCATGGAGTGGCATCACGCAGCCAACCCCACGGAAGAAAAATTTCAAAATTGCTCCCTCTACAGGAAAGGTTATGGCCATCATCTTCTGGGACATTAAAGGGGTGATCCTGGTGGACATTATGAAGAAAGGACAAACAATCAACTCAGACACACACATTGCTACCCTACAGAGACTCCAGAGATGTATAAAACGAGTTCGAACGGAGAGAAAACTGGAAGACGTCCTTCTTTTGCATGATAACGCAAGACCACACAACAGTTTGCAAACAAGAGAGGCCATCACTAAAATGCGCTTCACTGTGTTACCCAACCCTCCATACAGCCCGAATCTGGCACCTTCAGACTTTCATTTGTTTGGGCCAATGAAGGATGCTATTTGTGGAAGAAAGTTTCAGTGACGATGAGGTTGTTGTTGAGGTTAAGAGTTGGTTCCAGCGGAATCCAGCGGACTTTTACCAGCAAGGAATAAAGGCCCTTGTTTCGAGGTGGAGAAAAGCCGTAGAAAAGGATGGAGACTATGTGCAAAAATAAAAACTTGTAAAAAAGGTATGTAACTACTCGTGTACAAAAATTTTTAGAACTTACAAGGAAACTTGGAAAGCGAAAAAAATATATTGAGTGGCCCTCGTAATTTCATTACTTGGGTACAAAACAGCTCTAATGTTTTATTGTGCAATGTCCTGTCTTCAGATAGTGTGTACCTCTCACCTATATGACAGTCTTGGTTCAGACAACTGCTGGTTTACAATACCTTATTTTTGTAATGTAGCAAAGATTGTATATGTATATATGTATAGATGTAATCATGTTCTAAAGCGCTTGTTGAAAACAGATATAATAGAAAGGAATATTCTAGAATGTGCATTTATCCATTTTAAAAACGATTTCAATAACAGTGCGGGAATGTATAAAATTGACAATATCTTGTTAAAATTCCTTTTTCCTCTCATTAACTCTCGTTAAGTATGTGGTAATTGGTTTGGTTTCTGCTACGTTGTATATATTTATGGGCATCTTGCCTTCTCTCTTCATTCCCTGACAAGGTATAGCTCTTAATATACGAAAGGCCTTGGAATCACTTTTCTTTTTCCTTGTGGGTTTGCAGCATGTATATTAAGTATATACTAAGTATATATTAAGTATATATATTGTAATGTATATTGGTTGTAAATTTTGACTTGGTCCGCAATCGATATGGACCGTGACTTATTTTTCGTTGGGCAAGGTACTAGTATTGATGGATACCGTAATGAAATTGACTGGATTGTTTGGATCTGATATATTTGCATGTCGGTTATAAATAGATATAGAGTGTAACATATTTGTGGATAGTAGTCTATTATGACTTGATCCTCTGGATCCAGAGATTCTATCTTTAGTTTTAAATCGATAATTAATTAGTTTTTAATTGATAATTATTTAGTTTTGCAAAAATTGGTAGTTGCGAATGTACAGGCAGTTGTTACATAAATTTCTTATGTTCTTGTGGTTCGGAACCCACGTAAAATTGTAGGTCCCCTCCGCCACCACGGAGGACATACACAATTACGAACACAGGTAGACCAGCCATGAGCAGGGCTGCCACATTTGTTACGTTCGTAACAAATGTGTTACTTTCTATCTTTTTCATACTTTTGGTACGACGTTCAAAAAATGTGTTACGTTTTAGAGTTTTTTATGTTTTATCGGTTTACCTAAAAATATTTAAAATTATTAGTTTTATAAAGAAATTAGCATATTTAAAACCATTAAATTACAGATGGAAAAAGTGCTAAATAATTTAGATGGCATATACTGTATATTTCTGATTATATATTCCGCACATCGTTCGTTCGCGTATAAATCTCACGAGTCACGAGTCACGACTATACGTTCGAAAACGTTTTCGGTTCTCGCCTTACTGACTCAGTGACTCCCCCACGCTGTCTCAGTCAGAGTCAGTCGGCAGTCTGTCAGTGTTCCAGTTGCAAACTTGTAACAACATTTATCATAGATTGTGTTTGTGAACGCGCTTGCTTTATTTTGTGGTCATTTTTGAATGCGAATATAATTGAAGCACAAATACCCGAAACGGACAACTGTATGATTTTAACTCAGACACTTAAGGACTATTCTTTTCTTCTCTCGTAAAAGAGAAAATAGGCCTTAAATCTCCGAGTCAAAATCATACAGTTGGTACATTTCGGTATTTGCCCTTCAATTAAAACACGGCTTTGTAACTTCGTTCATAGTGTCTGGGAGCCATCTCAAGAGATGGTGAATAAGATGAAGGAAGTGAAATGACGTGTAAAAGAAGATATGGATGAAGAAGAAGCACTATTTTAAAAAAATCAGGTAAATATAATGAACTTTGTTATTTTATAATCAATTTTAATTTTTTTTATATTTTGTTACCTTTTTGGCTGATTTGTTACCTTTTTTTTTGTTTGTCAATTTTGTTACCTTCACCTAAAATCTTGTGGCAGCCCTGGCCATGAGTCGATCCTAGGGTCTTTGTTGGTCTGAAACATTATAACAAGTTAAGTGTTATAATAAGATTGTGTTTGTATGTTAAATGGCTACGCTCGCTCTATTTTCTGTACTTTTATGTCAGGTTAAATGGATACAATGCTGGCCATATTTTTGTACTTCTATGTTAGGTTAAATGGCGATGTTGGCCTTATTTTTGCCATTATTAGTTCAATGTATGATAAGTTTACACTTGTATGTTTGGTTAAATAGCTACGTACATAACTTAAATGAACTACAATAGAATTGTCTTCTTTTCATAACTTAATTAGGGCTCAAATAAGCACCTCCAAAATATCAAAAAGTGGTGTAAATAATTACTCAAAAACTTGCCATTTCACTATTTTAATAATATAAAAAAATATTCAAAATATTTAAAAATAACAAGTAATATTCAATTATTTAAATAATAAAATTAAAATAATTCTATAATTTAAAAAGATAAAATATTTAATAATATTTTATAATTTCACTTTACCGGTAACTAAACTAAAAGGTGGATACTGAAATTTATTATTATTGTTATTACTAGAAAAGCGTGAGTGACAGTTCACAAAGTCTTCGTTATCTTTGTTTGGGAAATTGTGAAACTCTTATTAAAGGTACTTCAGATGACTTCATATAATTTAGCTAAAACTATGGGTAATTATTCGTTTTAGTGCTTTTCCTCCTTTCTGAACCAAAACACATTTTCCTGGTGTTTTGTGGTGTGATTTGTTCAAATCTGAACTTCGTTTCTTTGGGAAATGAGCCGTTTTTGAGAAATTTTAAAATTGAAAATTTCTCAAAAACGGCTCATTTCCTAAAGAAACGAAGTTCAGATTTGAGCAAATCACACCCAAAAACACCAGAAAAATGTGTTTTGGTTCAGACCTAACCTAACCTAAACAGACCTAACCTAACCTAAACAGACCTAACCTAACCTAATCTCGACGATTTCGCCAGGCCCACCAATTTGACCTTGTTGGCCTAGCCAATGTTCACAGACTTCGAAGCAAAAACTCCTCCAATTAACCACACTCTCGGAAGCTAACGCTAAATACAGCTGTGCATCTAGCTGTGTCGAACGCTTTGTCAAGAATAACCCAACGTACAATAAGTTTTGCCACAGTTTGAGGTGGGATTTTTCAACCCACGTGCCTTTCCGACGGGAAACAGAGAACGAACACTTTTTTTTTCTGCCGTGCTCGTCCCTAGTCAATCTTGTGCAATAATATTGATCAGCAACTTCTCTATAATTACACTCACGACCACACTGCGGACAAATAACACGATTAGGTAAGACACAGTGACTCGTAAAGAAAGCTTCAGCACCGGCTTCTTTCTTATAAATATCTTGTATTAATTTATAGTAATCCAAATTACAACCTTCACAAATCATAATGAAGACGAGACTGAGAAACTGAGTATGCATTATCAGAGATTAAAAATGTACGTCTCTGATTGGTCGGATAAGGTCACGTGAAACAAAAACGATTTTTAATTGGTTGTTTTGACCTATGTTTCCTAATTTTGCCACGAGATGTCTCCCCATAAAACTGGAGAGGGCGACGTTCGTTAAAATTTTAAGAGCGTTAAAAGCTAAATACTCGGTCAATGGCCTATAATGGCTGCTTTTTACGTCTAAATTTTTTTAATTTTTTTTTTTTCCATAAAAAATAATTATTACATTTCCTTGATTTTTATCAGTTTCCCTGAGGTTTGAAGGTGTCCTGAATATGAATTTATATGTTAAATTGTCATAGAATGTCTCCTTCTATCGAAAACGAACAAAGCATTAAAACGAATATTAACCAAACTATGTACTGTATATACAGTATATATTATACAGTACGTTGTTTTAACTTAATGATATGAAGCCGTCTAAAGTCACTTTGATAAGTGTTTCACAATTTCCAAACAAAGATGAGCTTCTTTCTCTTAATTTCCTTTATCTCAATTTATAATAATGACAATGATAATTGGGTAATTATTCGTTTTTACACCCAGTCTGTTTTTATGATGAGAAACTTTTCTGGTCAATTTTGAGGTGTTTTGCACGAATCTGCCATCCGTTTCCTGTGCAAATGAAATGCGTAGTTTTCGAGATATGGTCATCTTGAAAACTACGCATTCGCACAGGAAACGGATGGCAGTTTCGTACAAAACACCTCAAAATTAACCAGAAAAGTTTGCAATCGTCATTTTCGTTTAAACTAACGAAAATATCATGACTTAACCTAACCAATCATCAAGGGCGTACAGTTGACCTAACCGTGTCACGTACTGAACTGTCCGCAAAACATTAGGACCGATCAATTTGTGATACGTGATCTTTACGGGGGCTTCCCGTACCCCAGACACCTAAATTCTACAAATGATAATGTAATAACATGTGCCTACCTTGCCTGGGTAGTCCGCTAAATTTCGCGTGCCCTTAAACTGAAACACGTTTATTTTCAGGATTTTTTTTACGGCACCTAAAGACCTTCTGGTCTTTTCTTAAAATACAAGCACTATTGCATTTAGGGCAGGTCACGGACGTCTTAATTATTCCGTGATTGAAAAAAAGGTCCAAACTCTTGTCTTCATCGAGGGCAATATGGCGGATCACGTCTTCAAAATCAAATATGCATAACTGACACGTCATACTTCTAGTCACAAAAAAACCGAACTGAACAGACGAACACTTGCTAAAAATGATTTACTTGTAAAACAGGACAAATTGAATTACGCAGAAGTAGCCAGAATCACCAAAAATAGGAAATTTTCACCAAATAGTCGATATATATATATATATATATATAATATATATATATATATATATATATATAAAAAACACGAAAAATAGGAAATATATTTTAATAAAAAAGCACATTTTATACAAATCTGCACAAGATAAGATATATATTTTCTTAGTTTTGAATGGCAATTCAATATATTGTACTGTTTTAACTGCGCGTGAGCGGGTTCAAAGACGAATATTAACCGATAATTGTAATTATTGCTATCTTTCTTATTTCAAGACTATGTAAACTGTCGCTCACCCTTTTGAAATAACAATAATAAGAAATAATCACGTTCAGTGCCCACATTTTAGTTTAGTTACCGGTAAATTGAAATTATAAAAAATCATTAAATATTTTACAGTATTCAACAAATAGAATTATTTTAAATTTGTTATTTAAATAATTGAATATTACTTGTTACTTTTAAATATTTGAAATATTTCTTGATATTATTAAAATATTGAAAAGGGTTGGTTTTGAAGAAAATTTAATTTATGTAAATTACTCTGATGATAGTTTGGTGGGCATTTTTAGTGTTATAATTAAATTATGGTATATTAGTTGTGTGCGGTTTTAGTGTTATAATATGTATCCGTAGCGTGTGTACCAATTAAAGTATAGTACAACTGTGGCCAAACCTCTACTGTACTTTGAATCCGCATGCTGCTTTCGAGGTTGTTAACTACTGCTCGCGAGACAATTTTGATTTTTATTGTATTTATCATAAAAAACAAAATTCATAATACAAATCTAATTTTTTTCACAAAAAAAAAAATATGAAAAAAACAAGGAAAAATTGAATAGACAAGAAAATGCGTCATGCGTACGACAATTTCTTTTGCGTGACAGGCACTAAGCGGGATAATTAAGTAATTAACACTAATCGCCACTCACCAGTCTCCAGTACCCCTCCACTGTGTGTGTGTGTATATATATATATATATATATATACTTTTTACTTACTTTTGTTGAGTTTGAACGACGGTTCAGGATCGACCTGCGGTCGACCCCTCTGCAGCATCCCGCCTCATTTGCGGGACTTGGTGAAGGAGGGAATTGCTCTCTGATCGCCTCCTGCCCTCGTAGCCAGCCACGCATGGCTGGTCAGGGACTTTGCACAAGAATCTGTCCAGCTGGTTCTTGAAGTTATTCAGGTTAGTAGTATAGCCGAAAAAGGGTAGAGTGCATGAATGTTGCAAAGGGGTGGGGGTTGTTGCAAAGGGGGATGGGGTGTTGGGAAAAAAAAATAAAAATTACCCCAAAGGGCCCTTTGTTGCCAACCGGGGTTGCAAGGGGCATGCAACTTGGGAGCGGAGTTCTCCCCCAAGCTATTCCCCCCAAAGGGCCAGAAAGGAGAGAAAGGAGGAGAGGTGTTCACCTGGCAGGAGCCAAGTGCATATTAAGACTTCAGCCGAGTAGGCGTTGTTTTATAGGCTCCTAATCAGCCAGTTGGCTGAGCCAAGGGGGGAGGGGTACACCTGCAGGAGAGAGAGAGAGAGAGAGAGAGTAGTTGCCTTTGATTGCAAGGCATGCAACTTGGAGGCGGAGTTCTCCCCCAAGCTATTTTCGTTTACCTAACCTAAGAGGCCTCTAAGGGGTTTTCCCAAAGGGCCAGAAAGAGAAGGACCAGAGGTCCTTGCTCGGCTGGGAGCCGAGCTTGAATGATTCTTTCATCAGCTTCTCGGTCTTTTATAAACCTCTATTCTGGCTGAGTTGCCAGATAGCGCCATGTATTCAGTTGCCAGATAGCGCCATGTGTTCCAGATAGCAAAAACCATATATTAATCATCCATTTAAATAGTGTACCACAATATATATTTATATGACGGTAGATGAATCCAATTACATTCTGTTTATTAAATAAATAATTTTTACACACCTAATTTTTATTATAAATATTTAAGTCACGAAACGAAATGAAAATTTATGAAACACAAAGAGCCTCATTCCCCTGCGAAGAAAATTGAAAAAAAACGAAATTTAAAGAAATTAATCAATTGAAATTAGCCAAAACACAATCCGCTATAACGGGGTAGGGTCTCATTCCCCCCCAATCCCCTGCGAAGAAAATTGAAAAAAGCCGAAATCTAAATTACTTCTACAATGAAACACATTCTCAATGCGCTTACGAAGAAACATATATTAATCAAAATACCACAATATATTTATATAGTTAATCAATTGGAAGATTCAACCATATAAAATACCACAATATATTTATAGAGTTAATCAATTGGAAGATTCATTTAAACACACGTTCCAATAAATCATTTATTTCCTATTTAAATACCGAAAAAAGAAAGCAGAAACGAAGAAAATTGCAAAAAAACGAATTCTAAAGAAATTAATCAATTGAAATTAACCAAAACACACGATCGTATTCTCAAATCTACACACACACACACACACACACACACACACACACGAGGAAAGGGATATCGACAATATGGGTCAAATCGGTTCACCTATTGCCAGAGGCGATTTTTTTTTTACCATAATTACCTTTCTCCCAGACAGCTTGAACAAAACCTCTCTCGAATCCATTTCTTAATATGCCCACAATTATATATATATATATATATATATATATATATAGAGAGAGAGAGAGAGAGAGAGAGAGAGAGAGAGAGATTTTGTTCAAATAACGGAATATGCTTGTATCTTTTGCCAGCAAATTCCATTCACGTAACCTAGATTTTTTCTATCACCCATAGTTTTCGAGAAAATAATATTTCCATTTACTCGGTTTTCCAAAATATTATTTAAAATTAAGTGTACTAATTTAAATTTACTTTCTTTTTCCAGGTTAACTATACCCACAATTATAATAAATAATAATCGAATTACGGACGATTTTTCGAACACAATTGTTCGAACACAATTGTTCGAAAACCATAGTTCCAAAAACAGTTGTTCGAAGCAACAATTATTTGACGTTATAATTGTTCGAATGAACAACCAACTAAATAAAATCTTAGTTGCCAAGACGCAAATACGAAGATGTAAATAAGAAGGTTAGCCTCTTCATTTAAACTATAACATTTATAGTGCTGCAGTTAAACCACCCTTAAAATGGCAGAGTTTGTTTCTAGTGAGAAAGGAAAGCCAATGTTCTTAGTGAATGGGTTTTTATATGTAAGAGACCTAACCTAACCTAACCTAACCTAACCTAACCATAATTTGCAACTATAGTTTACCTTGACTTTCATGTGCTTCTATCCTGTTTTATTAATAAAGATTTTTAACTTTGAATAACGTATGAATAAAGATTTTTAACTTTGAATGTTTTTAATACTTTTTGTTTTTCGAACATTTGTGTTCAAACAATTGTGTACAGGACATGCATTGTCTATAAGGGGAAACTTTGAGTAAATGGAAATATTATTTTCTCGAAAACTATGGGTGATAGAAAAATTCTGAAACCGGAATCAGTATCAAAAGTTCTATAAAGAAACACAAATAATTTCGTTGTTCCCTAGTGTAATTTCTCGCCGAATTGGAAAAGTTTTCACTAAGCCTTACACCCACAGTTTAACGTGGAAAACCGAATGCTCTTTTAAAATATAATTAGGATATATTTCTTTATATCCTCTCGATTACATTAGTGACTAATGATGCGGGAAATTCTGAGTAAATGGAAATATTATTTTCTCGAAAACTATGGGTGATAGAAAAATTCTGAAACCGGAATCAGTATCAAATGTTCTATAAGAATCACCAAATAATTTTCGTTGTTCCCTAATGTAATTTCTCGCCGAATTGGAAAGGTTTTCACTCCACTTAGACCCACAGTTTAACGTGGAAACTGAATGCTCTTTTAAAAATATAATAGGATATATTTCTTTATTATAAAATAAGTTAACAATTGAAATTATGTTAACACAAGAATTTGTGAAAACAATACTAATAACTTGTAAGTAAAAATAAAAATATAATATAAGGGACTACCATAGAAATGTAAGTGTCTATAATTTATTCACAAGAAACGATTTTATATATTTACTCGTCCGGTCCCGTTATAGAGGATTGGTACACGTCATAGCTCCACCCAGCTACATCGGCAGCCAATCACTACGAACATCTGGTCTTTTGGGGCGGAGCTTGGCGATTGTGCATATAAAAGGGGATTTTTTCAGTTTGGAGTAACAGTAGCTATTTTTGCGTCAGTGAATAATCATTCCCTCCACCATGGACCTGTACGTCTCCCCAGATTTGTATGAAGAAAATGACACTGCAGCATTAACCCCAATTAGTCTTTTAACGCGATTGACCGTGATGAATTATTTCCAACGCAAACCGTTGAAGATATTTGCAGTGACGCTCCTTACAATCCGACGCAAGGGACTACCATAGAAATGTAAGTGACTAAATCGAAATTTTTTTTATGGCAATGTTATTTGGTTTTATCTCTTATACCATTATGCTAAATCGAAATTTTTATGGCAATCAATGTTATTCCTCTTAAATGAACCAAAGATATCTTCACATAATGGGGATCTGTCTGTATACTCTGTATATGTTTTAAAAGAATGATCATTATTCCTTTAAGGTCCGATGAGGATTTGACACGTGTTATACAATCTTTTGAAGAATCTCGTGTCATGAATACGGAGGATATACTGAACAGTCAGCAATGTCACACATCCTCCACCATGGACCTGTACGTCTCCCCAGATTTGCATGAAGAAAGTGACACTGCGGCATTAACCGCAATTGGTCTTTTTAACGCGATTGACCGTGATGAATTATTTCCAACGCAAACCGTTGAAGATATTTGCAGTGACGCTCCTTACAATCCGACGCAAGGGACTACCATAGAAATGTAAGTGTCTATAATTCGATTTTATATATATATGGATGGGTTGTAGTATCTCGTCAAATAGATACGCACCAAATTTTTTTTATGTCAATCAATGTTATTTGGTTATCCCCATTATGCTAAAATCGAAATGTTTTATGGCAATCAATGTTATTCCTCTTAAATGAACCAAAGATATCTTCACATAATGGGGATCTGTCTGTATACTCTGTATATGTTTTAAAAGAATGATCATTATTCCTTTAAGGTCCGATGAGGATTTGACACGTGTTATACAATCTTTTAAAGAATCTCGTGTCATGAATACGGAGGATATACTGCTCAGTCAGCAATGTCACACCGAAATAATGTAAGTGTTTTTCGATCTTTTTGGGGTAAGAAGACAATATATTTTCATAAATTTATTAAATGAAAGAAATCAGTACAATAAACCAACTACAGAATATATCGTTACAAATATACGAACAAAAACATTATACTATACAACGAGTACGTACAATTGGAAAACGGATTTTTATCTGTCTGCATACCATTTCATCGTTTCGGCGAGTGTGACACGGGTCAAATAAATTTAAAAAATTTATAAATTCTTTATCACATGACATATGCGTGAGAAATGAGACGCAGTACATTCCGCAAACATTACTAAAATATCCTTGTATGCGAAATGGGTTCCATACAACTTCGGGAATATGTAACTGAGCGAGAAATTTTACAATAATAGGGTCACTCCAGGGTTGAGTACCGAGTGAATCAAAATAGTACAGGCGCTGTCTATTTTTAAAATCGACAGCGATCCAGTGAATCCCTTCATTACCGATGACATCTGTGTTCACAATAAGACTACCGCATTCTCGCGTACTTGGCAAACTCAATGTTTCATTCTTCGCAAACACTCCGATAAATTTGGAACGTGTGACTCGTTCCATTACTTTCTGAAGTGTATTAGCATCCATTTTAAAAGTCAGTGATAACGCTCCTAAATCTATCTACTTCTATTAGGGCTTGCGATTCGAGATATACTAGTACACTAATAGGAGCGTCTATAGGCTTGCCGAATTCCAGCCGGACTGAGATGTTTCCGCTCTGCTGTGGGGTTAAATGGGTATTTACGCTAGCAGATAAGTCAGGTGTAATGTCAAACGGATAAAGGTTAAATTGATCAATGAATTCTTCCTGCGTTACCCCATTACCAAGCTCATCACAATCACCTGCAATATGGGTCAGATTACTATAGGCTCTGGCACAAAGAGGTAACACAGCGTCTGATGAACAGTCCGTACCCATTGTTCCACCCAAAGCAGTGCCATTAACGTATAGAGTTATATTTTTAAGTCCGAAATTCTCGAATTTAAAGGCACTCTTTTTATATTTTCTATTCACCGAAGCATGGTCCTGCATACCGATTAATATCCTTTTAGGAAGATTTCCCAGGCCAATGTTTTCTATCTGCTTCGATGCCAACCCTGCAGGAACCGTATACAGTTTGATTTGCACTCTGTTAATAGGATATTTCACTGTAGCGTTTAGTAAATTTTTCTCAATTTCTAGTTGTTTTGGTGAACTTAATTTCACTCGCCGTACGCGGAGGTATGTGTCCATAATGTGAACCACAACGGGCTTTGCACCCTCCTCTTGATCAGCATCCAGATTTAAGCAGATCTCAGGACTCGTGCGGGTGAGCTTTATTTTCATATCCACCCCGTTGACAAGCAACTTCTCCTGGAAAGTGAAATCTGTGTGCAACCGTCCAAAACACTCGTATATTTTCTTTTTAGAATTTTTAAATTTGTCCTTTATACTATTTTCATCTTTAGTTTGATAATATCCCTCGGCACTTAAAAAGGTAGCCTTCGCTTCTTTGGAAAAGTTGAGGACATTTTCCAGATAGGCTCGTAGATGATAGTACCCCGTGCCTGCCGATATGTTGGTCTGATTTAAATATACGTCACACTGGTTGAATATGGAGTGCAGAAAGTTTGTTTCAGGGTATACAGCATATTTGTCATCGCAGACCGTTCCATCAGAATGGGCTATACGTAGCTTAGCGTACATGTGCACACAGCTTGGATCAAAAAAGTAAGGGCCTGAGCTGGGTATCACGAATTCTATAGGTGCACTCGGGGAACTAATTGTGTTTAAAGGGTTAATTGTAATAAAGTCACTGTGCTCAATAGAAACTTGGGTTGGAGGCAGCTCAAAAAGGGACAGCTCCGATTTACAGCATTGTGAACTACATGGGTGGATGAAGCGTGCCATGGCGAAATAGTGACTCCTCTCTTGACACGTGGTAAACAAACTATGATTCATGAGATCAATGTCCTTAGCTTATATCAGTCAAAAAAGTGGTCAACCATAGGTTTCATTCGCTTACAGCACTTCTTTTTTGATAGCCTTTTACGTTTAATACCACGTGACCCCTTCTTCTTCCGGGGAGCCCTCTTCTTCTTCTTCCCGCCACCACGCATTTTTCTCTTTGCATCTTTGATGATTTCGTCCCGTGTACGCTTTAAATGTTTTTTTTAGAGCTTCTTTAGGTTTAGCCCCGGCCAATATGTCTTCTGCAGTGTTAATACCTGATTGTAGCGCTTTCCTTCCAAGGTATGTGGCCCCCCTCTTCAGCAAAGGAACAGCCGTACGTAGTATGGATGAAAAAATGGACCCAAGTCCACTACCGCGCTGGTATCTCACCCCTCGATAGACGGTGAAAGGCTTTCTATCCATTATAACTCAGTGCGTCGAAAGTGTAGTTTCACTGTTAAGCTCCCGTTACCGAATGGGAAGTTTTCACCCTCAATCGTTCTTATATATATTGAGATATTGGTTATTAAATTAGTTGCGACATTCACATAATGGGGATCTGTCATATGTAATACTCAAACTCCTTCCTCTATGGTTGGGGATGTGAGCAATGCGCAGCAGGCGTGCCTGGGTATCCCCAACAAACTGGTGCTCCACTATATTACTGTAAATATAGCACATGTCTGGGGGCCTTTCAGCCAATTTCTCCATCTTCAATTGATACATTAATCTGGACAAGTCATGCTGTGTCTCGTGAAATGTGTCTCTTTGGAAGGCTGCGCTATATCGGCCATTGGCTAGAATTTGGAACTTTCTATGGTCTTTAATACGTCTGTTAGTCTTTGATTTTAGGATTAGTGTATGTGCAGGGTTGTTTACGATTTCGTATACTAAATCATTCGTAAGGTTTGAGTTTCTTAAACTTACGTTTAAGCCTCTCACAACATCCTCGGCCGAACCATATTGACCCGGTCCTAGTCTTACTTCTGTACTGTAATACCGTGCAACCTTAGTCCGAGCGATACGCATAGTTTCATCCATAGCTACCCCAGCTTTTTCACACTCGTCAATGTCTCTAAGAATCGTAAAAACGGTTTCTTTATGTTCAATATTTAAAAAGATGGTGTCCAGCTGAATTTCGCATATCCTCACCGCATACGAATCACGACCCAATTCAATGTGCTTGTGGAGCTCTGTTACAAAGTTGGCTAGTGTGTTGTTAGGGTGTACAGACAGGGACGAGGAGGACGGGAGTGTGACGTAGAAATGGTTAGGAGCCATGTTGCATACTATTTAAGCTTCATTATTGCATCAGCTTTTATATAGGTGTTGAAGCTTTCTGGGTACCCTAGCCATTTCACCAGGTACATTTTTCTCTTTCCTGAACCTTTGCTTCCTAAAATTTTCTCAATTTTAAACACATTTTTTTCTAAATTAAACGCAACTTTCTGCAATTCCTCGCGGTAAAAACCTCCTGAGATTTCTTCCCCATTCAAATCTTCAATGTAATACATCATTATCTCACCTTTAGGTCTCATAGCCCTAACTTTAAAAATCTCGCGTGTCCATCCTTGCTCAAAACCCTTTGCGAATTTATTCCCCGAACGCGACAGCCTTACATAATCATTGATTTTGAAGCGCGCAGAGTGTGGTGGTGGTGGTGGTGATCCATCTCTTCTCGGGAGCGTACCTCTTTCTAAAACTTCGTTAGGTGTTGTCCCAATCGTGCGATGGTGTGAGCGGTTGTAGGATGATGCCAATGATTCCAGAATGTCTAGAAATCTGTGTGTGTTTTTATGTGTAAAATAACGGTGCATGCGTTCCTTTATGGTGCGCTGAACTCTTTCAGCTAAAGAAGCCTTATGTATAGAATTGGTTGTGTAATAGCTGATATTAAACTCTGTCAACATGTTCTGAAAAGCACGGCCTATAAATTCCTTCCCCATATCCGTACAAAAATAGCCAGGAACCCTGTTTTCTTTTAACATTAGCGTTTTGGTGGCTTTAGCAACTGTTTCAGGTGATTTATTTTTCAGAGGAACTAGCCACAGATATCTAGAGAATGCGTCTATTATGAATAGAATGTAGCGGTAACAATCGTTATACACAGAATATCTTTGCATGTCTGTTAAATCTGCTTGCCAAATAGAATCAATCGAGGAAGCCGTTGTCTTGGCTGTTTTAAACCTTTTTCTCACAGGCTTATGAAGCGTATAAGCGTCCTGCTCCCTCAAAAATCTTTCAACATCTTTTTTTCCTACTCCGTAAACACTTCTGTACAGTCTATCTACGCCGCCGTAAGAGGATGGGTTAGAAACGTCATAATAGCGTTTAGTTAATACGTTAGCCATTTGCGTATTTTAGAGGCACGTGGGTAGGGTTGGTTTAACCTCTTCTTTCTCCTCTTCAAAGGTGTTACCGCCGGGGGTGACGGCGTCTTCAATTGTGTCAAATGCGTTGCATGTTCCAAGTCTTTTAACCTGTTCAGATTTCCTATCAACGTTTTAGGGACATTTATTTGTTGTAGTCTTGCTTTAATATGCTTCCATCCTGATTGTGATGGCCTATCCCACTTTCTCACCAGATCATGGACAATGTCTACGATATTCGATCCCTGTACCTTTGATCCTTCCACAATGAGCTCGCCTGTATCGGTCCATTGTATGGCTGGATCCTCATTCAATAGATTATAAAGACTTAAGCCTTTACTCATCAATGTATGTGGGAGGGTGCTTTTTAATACATGTTCGATATGTTGTGTGGCTAATCTTTTTGGTTGGTCAGCTGTATCGTCGGGCTCAGATCCTATGTCGCCATGTCCATCGTCCCCCGTGCTGTGCCTAATAACCACAGGAATCTCTGTAGGGCTCTTATAATTTTCGTACTCGTGAAGAAAATTCTGCAGAGCTTCTTGGTATAAGATTCTTTTCTCATCAGGTGTTTTTTCACTGTTTAATAGAGCTAGCAATTCGCTTTCCATTCTTTTAAGTCTGCTTTTACGGGGATCTAGATCCGTGTCTGGATTCCTTTGCAGTGAAGCGTACACCTCGTGGGGAATCACTACCACTTTCATCATTATATTAATCTAGTGAGTAAAGGACCCAAAACTGAAAATAAGATGGGGAGAAATGACCCTCCTGTTTGTACAATAATTCGTTTTTTCTTCGCTACAGTTTGACTTTTACGAGCGATTGCACGTATTATGTTCTTGTAGCGGCGTAGGCGAGCCTTCTGATGGGTTTTCATTGATACATTGCAATTTATAACGTTAAGACAGATTTCACAGATGCATTTTAAAAAGTCGGCGTCGATATTTTTAATAAACATCTGCTGCATTGCCCTGGGCAGTCGATGATAGATTTTTATTAATTCACGGTATTTCTTTAGTCTCTTTGTCATTCTGGAATATACACCGTTTCAGGCTCGTTTGGAAATAAAAATTATATAACTTGAATATCTCGTTTATTAAATCGTATTTGTAAAGTATCTATTGATTTATTACACGTATTTGTAAATATATATATATATAACTTGAATATCTCGTTTATTAAATCGTATTTTTAAATATATATAACTTGAATATCTCGTTTATTAAATAAATCATTTTTCAATTAGCGTTTCACTTTCTCCTTTGTGTGTGTGTGTGTGCACAGGTGAAAGTTCTAAGCTCCGCCCACCGTAAGACCGTGAGTCATGCTACTATCTGGAGTCCCTGCGTGGTCAGTCGACTGCAGTAAGCCCGAGAGATCAGACGTGTATTCAGATCAGACGTGTATTCAAATGGCTACCTTTAATATTGCTTGTACAACGTTTATGAAATGGTATTCAGCAAAGTGTCAGGATGTGGTGGATACCGAAAAACTTCCTATTCCTCCCTCCTATACCTCTTTTAAAAACACATTGGATTGTGCGAAGTTTCAAGATGTACAAATACTCTACGGATGTTCTGGTGAGACCGTTGAAGGCTTTCGTTGCACGGACGATGTGCTGAAGTATACTGCAGAGCTAAACTTTATAAAGTCTCACATACACCGTGAAGTAAAAGAAACAACGCGTGCAGAAGAGAAGCAGCAGGTATGGATAATGAGTCTTGCGGATGGGTGGTGTGACAAGCGGTATTACGTCATGCTACACCATGTCGATTACTCATACCCTACGACTGAAAATGTGAATCTCGTGATCATGGACAATCTTAAGTATTTTTATCACTATATTAACGTATATCATGATGAGGTTCGTAGTGAGGTTGTGGCTAGTGCCCTGCGTGAGTTTTTAACAGACTTTAGAGACGAGTATCGTTTGATGGGCAGAAAGGAAAAATATGAGCATATGTTTCTCAAATAGTGCGCCGGAGTGTGAAGATGTTTAGTAAAACATAAAATGTGCCTAGTTCTTATCCTGAGGTAAAATGTCTGGTGCGTAGACTGGTAGTGATGAAATTAATTCTTGTACCTGAAAAACAAATATGTACAACAATTCGGTACGACTCGCGGATCATACGAACAAGCCCATTCACGTATCATCGAGTCAGCCGCCCGTCGAACCGTTCCTGCCTACCTGCGTGCCTCACACGGCTCATAGTTATCTCAGAGCTTGAACCGAGTGGACGTGCGCTCCTCGAATACGATGGAACTTCCTTTGAGCAGCATTCTCAACGCCTCGTACGATGTGTCCGTGACGAAATCGTTGCGCGTGTTCAGGCGTAAATCCGGTACCATTAGCTATGTGCTGGAAACGGAATGTAGACAAACAAACAAACGGGTTTATTTAAGTGTCGAGGAGATGAATAGAATCTTCGTGATAGTTGAGAAGTGGAGTGAAGATCGTTATAAAATACCTGCTAACGTAGGTCCAAGAAGAGAGCAGATTAGTGACGCACCCTCATACGCCGTTGTATGTACGTTGTGTATAAATAACGATCGGCCGTGCATTGATATACGGCTGATGTGGAAGAATGCTTCTGATAATAACGCTCTTGTTCCTACGCGAAACCGTTTCATCCTCGACAGAATGTTTGAAATCGTCGGATTCCGCAAGGTGAAACCTATATTAGACGCGCGCGTTACGGACATGCTTTATTTTGATACAGTACTTGAATACGCCTACACCGCTCTGCTCGATGTGTTTACCGAGTGTAGGGCTGGTGAGAATGGTCTATTGCTGGACGTTTATTTAATAAGTTTAGACTCTTTGAAATACCATGAACTTTGGTACAAAGCAATTGATCGGTACAAGGCTGAGCTCACCTACACCGTTCACCCTGAAGAACTATTTCTTTATATAACGCGCAGTTGTCGTAACGATTTAGAAGATTATTTCAATTGCCGCTATGTTGAGTGAGTTCACGATTGAAAAGCTCGGGTCGGTAGAAATAAACCTTCGATTGGAAAAGCGTGCTTATAAACTTGTGTTTAATAATGTAGCTAACGATGAACTCTTTGTGCGTGCTTTTGATTGTATTCTAGACGTATTTAAAGATGACACCAACCGGTTGTAAAGTGGGAACAAAAATAGTACTGAACGATATGAAAGCCCTTCATATCGAATACAGGTTTCCCTATACTTTAAGTGGTGAAATATTATTAAGCCGCATATACTGCGTAATGCAGAGCAATAATGATGTAATTGTAAACTCGATTAAGACCGAGTTTAGTATTTTGAAAAAAAAGTGAAATGTATTTATATATTTTGCGTGATATTTCTCCTGTACTGTTATGATTATATGCATATTTCTATTATTATTGAAATGTATATTTATTTTCTATATATTTATAATAAACAATGATGCAATGTGGTTTTACTTGATTATATCATGTTACGCCTTCTAAACCTACTACCGGTATTCTAAACCAACTTTTAAGAAATATAATAATGTATACAATGGTATTGCTAAAAAGTGGCATCTGGCAACTCAGTCTTCGATTAGAATTAAATATATAGCGAATACATGGCGGTATCTGGCAACTCAAGCCATTTACGCCATTTAAAACAACTGGCTGATTAGGAGTCTATAATAATGTATACAATGGTATTGCTAAAAAGTGGCATCTGGCAACTCAGTCTTCGATTAGAATTAAATATATAGCGAATACATGGCGCTATCTGGCAACTCAAGCCATTTACGCCTTCTAAGCCAATTGGCTGATTAGGAGCCTATAAAACAACGCCTACTCGGCTGAAGTCTTAATATGCACTTGGCTCCTGCCAGGTGAACACCTCTCCTCCTTTCTCTCCTTTCTGGCCCTTTGGGGGGAATAGCTTGGGGGAGAACTCCACCTCCAAGTTGCATGCCCCTTGCAACCCCGGTTGGGAACAAAGGGCCCTTTGGGGTATTATTATTTTTCCCCCTTTCTTTGCAACACCCCACCCCCTTTGCAACATTACGTAATCACTTGCAACATTCTTGCACTCTACCCTTTTGCGGCTATACTACTCGGGTTGGTGTGCTGGAGATTCCTCACTTCTTTTGGAAGGACATTGAAAAGCTTTGGGCCCCGTATTCTGAGGGTATTTTCCATCCTCGTTTTCATGACTCCTTGTCCCACCGCAGCTGGGACCGTACAAAATCTGCCTCTTCTCTCATTCCAGTTTGTTTCAATTTCATTTCTGAGGTTAGGGACAGAGCCCTCAAGTATGTTCCATATGTATATTATTGTGTACCGCTCTCGCCTTCTTTCAAGAGTGTAGACTTCCAGGGATTGTAGTCGAGACCAGTAGTCTTCACCTTCCGTTTCCTCTATCTTAGACGTAAAAGTCCTTTGTATAGCTTCAATGCTCGCAATGTCTCTTTTTCTGTGTGGGCTTGTGAGCAATGTTCCCTCTAATTTTTTTTAGTCCGTGTGCGCAAGAAATTTTCGTTGTGCATACATTTAGATTCATGGTGAAAAATTGTGCAAACTTTTCTGAGCGCTATTATCTTCAAAATGAAATATATATAAATATTAAATACTTAAGAAATATTATTTCCATAAGGTGATAGCTTCATCATTACGGTACTATTAAATGGATATTAAAAAACTGTTTACAGTATTATATATTCTTAAAAAAAAAACATTTTATCCATTCTAAAAATATGAATAAAATAAAAAATAGTAAAATAAAATTCAACAAAATAAAGAAATAAAATAAAAATAACATTAATTGAAAATGACTATTTTAGTTATCATTTCTCAAAACAATTTTTAGCATTTAGCAATTTAAAATAGACTATCAAGATTAATACATGATTTTATCCATTCACAAAATAGGAATAAAATAAAAAATAATAAAATTCAATAAAATAAAATATAATCAAAATAACATTAAATGAAAGTGCCTTTCATTTAAGTATGATTGAGATTTCTCCCTACGATCTTTAGCATTTGCCCATTCCAAATAAACTCTATGAAGATTAATACATCCGTCATCCTTCAGGTAACATTTAATTCGCATGAGCATGTCCAAATGATTTTCTTTCAAGCGGTTTCTTAATTTGTCCTTTATAGAATTCATTAAACTGAAGCCACGCTCACAGTCCACACTAGATGCTAGGAAAGTTCCCCCAATATCCATCAACTTTTTTAGCAAGGTCACAAAATTGTTCATTTTGGAGGGCGAATGTCACCATATCATCAAAGTTTTTAACCAGCTTACTTTTTATTTTCTCGCATACAACAAATTTAAAATCATTGTACTGTTCGATTATAGTAGAACTTTCACCAAGAAAATCTGCATAT
Organism: Bathynomus jamesi; assembly: GCA_023014485.1. Taxonomy (NCBI): domain Eukaryota; kingdom Metazoa; phylum Arthropoda; class Malacostraca; order Isopoda; family Cirolanidae; genus Bathynomus; species Bathynomus jamesi. The sequence continues at coordinate 12,170 of JAJOZX010013356.1, read as the reverse complement.
TTTGCACATAAAACTTTAACATGCTCAATGCCAAAGTCAAAGTATTTCTGTAAAATAACCGAGCAATCAAAGGCAGACCATTCTTTTACTTCATTTTCAGGAAACCTGTCTTCCAAATGGACATGATACGCTTGAGCCTGTGCGCATTTTATTTTGCTGTGTGCGCGGGTTTCACGACTCGTGTGCGCGCGCACACGCGCACACCTTAGAGGAACATTGCTTGTGAGTACTGAGCAATACTCAATTATTGGTAGGACAAGACTCTTCCATAATTTGAGCATGATGTTTGCTTTTCTGCTGCGGAAGCTCCTTCAGATGATTCCCATTATTTTTCTAGCCGTTGTGATTTTGATTTTATAGTGCTCTCTGAATTCTGCATCCGACGACATTATTACTCCAAGATCCCTGACTTGTGGATTTGGTGTTATCTGTTTGGCTTTCGGAGTTTTGTACCCTTTTTTCTGTAGCTCTTTGTTATTACCATATCTTAGAAGTTGGAATTTTTCTTCGTTGAACTTCATATTGTTGTCTTCTGCCCACTGGAATAATGTTTCAATGTCCTTAATATCTGCATCAATATCTGCAATCATTATTATGAACATCAAGGGAGCTAATACTGTCCCTTGTGGGACAGAGCTCACGACTTCCGAGACTTCCGATTTAACTCCGTTTATCACCACTCTTTGCGTTCTTTGCGTCAAGAAATTAAATATCCACCTTCCTAGCTTTCCAGTAATTCCTGTATCCTTAAGTTAGTGTGCTATGATTCCATGGTCACATTTATCGAAGGCTTTAGCAAAATCAGTATATATTACATCAATGTTTTGTCCTCGACACAATGTTCCTAATATTTTCTCCTGGTGGTCTAGTAGCTGTGACAGGCATGATCTACCCGCCCTGAAGCCATGTTGATTTGGGTTGTATAAGTCTTTCTTGTAGGTAGTAGGTAGTTTTGCCTCTAATTATGCGTTCAAAACACTTTATAAGGTGAGAGCCACTGGCCGATAATTTTTGGGCATTGCTCTGTTACCACCTTTAAATAGGGGTGCAATGTTCGCGTTCTTTAAGGGGAGTGGAATTTGTCCTGTGTCGAGTGATTTCCTCCATAGTAAGTATAGCGGTTTTGCAATACTCTCTCTGCATTTCTTCAGAAATGTGGCACTCCATGTGTCTGGCCCTGGCGCTGAATTGTCTCGCATTTGTGATAAGGCCGTAATTACATCTCCTTCCGTGAACTCGAAGTCCATTAATAGGTTTGTGCCGGGATTTGTTCTTGGTTGATCTGTATCAATGTCGAAAAACTCGTCTGGGTTTTCCACTTCCATCTCGGACTTAGGGGTGCTAAACACAGATTTAAATTGTTCCCTAAGCAGTTCACTTATTTCTTTCGGGTCATTTGTGTATTCGGCCTCCCCGTCTATCAACGGTCCAATACTCTCTTTACACTGCATTTTCCTTTTCGCAAAAGTGTAGAAGTATTTTGGGTTATTTTTTATGTTTTCTGCTACCTTGTTTTCCTCCTCGTTTGTCTTATGTATGAATGTTTGCTTTAGGTCCATTCTATTTCGCCAAGTTTCCTTTCTAGTTTGAATCTCTTTGCATCAGTTCTGCATCTGTGGAGATGTTTTACGGTTTGTCTTCGTTGCCTGAATAGAGTCCTGATTTTCCTCTCGAGCTTGCTACGTTTCCTTTCCTGTCTCTCTGGAATATGTTTCAGTATTATAGGTTTGGTTTCCGTCTCTATTATACATAGTATTTCTTGTGGAGTCTTCTCGTGTAGTAGCAATTCCCAATTTACCTCCTTTAAATCTTTATTTACGTTTACCCAATTTACTTTCTTTGAATTTATGTTTAAGCCTTCAAATATTCCATCTGCCTCTCTGGGATGCGTTTTCGGACCTCTGGGTGCTAACTTCAATTGTATATCGATGAGGTTATGGTCGGAGAACTTTGTGTGCGTTACTTTTTTATTTATTATTATCTCGTTGTTATTTGTCCACATTAAATCCAAAACGTTCTCCTTTCTCGTGGCTTCACAGATTTCCTGGGTAAGGCGTAATGTTCCATAATATCTAATAGCATTGTTGCTTGGGTTCTGTCATCTTTAGTAATGTTGCCATGAAACTTCTCCTCATGTATAACTTCGTCATTTTTCTTCCATGATATGAATGGGAAATTAAAATCTCCGAAAATTAGAATATTTGTTGCTGGAGTTAAGTAATTTTAATGTTTTTTTATTTCATTTGTAGCAAATTTGAATTCACTTTTTGTGGTGTTTGGTGGTCTGTAGATGTTCATAATGGTTAGGTTCAGTTCTTTTAGGTCCTATCTTCAGAAAGGACCGTGACCGGGAACGTCGGTCCAGTTTGAGGCAAAGACCGGGACCGGGACCGTCGGTCCTTTATGAGGCCCGGGTGTCCACCTTTGCATATAACAGTAGCAAGGTAGTACATATAAAGATAGTTAAGTATATAATAAATATGTATAATACATTCGTACACAATTACCATGTTCTCCCTTCCTATAATTGAAATTCACAGTATCTATTTGAGAATTTAGAATTTATAAATTTAAACGGTTCGGTGGACATCTTCAGCGGAGTGAATGGCGAGGTTCTGCATCCAGTGGCACAGCATGGGTGACTACCGGTTAATGTTCGGAATTAGATATATATTATATATATATATAATATTGCGAACGTTATAGAAGTAAAGCACTCAATTCCAGAACCCATAGATTCGATTATAGCAGAACTTAAATTGAACGATTTCAAACTTCTTGTTGCGGTTATATATAGGCCCCCAAATCAAACAGCTGATACGGACGAAGCGTTATATCGTGAACTAAAGAGAATAATCGGTAGTGAGCAGGCTTTAGTTATGGGTGACTTTAATTGCGCCAACGTGAATTACGATACAATGCAGGGAGACGCGGAAGGTAATCGTTTAGTTAATTTTCTCGAGGATAGCTTTCTTATTCAAAAGGTTGGGGAACCTACGAGGTTGGACAGTATTTTAGATTTAGTAATAACTACGGATGATAGGCTAATTACTGATCTTCAAGTAATAGAACCGTTGAGCAATAGCGATCACAATATGGTAGAGTTTGTCCTCTCAGTAAGTCACTCGAAACCAACTAACTCGACTAAAATTCCTAACTTCCAGCACGCAGACTTTAGTAAATTTCGAAATAAATTTTCACACGTCAATTGGGAAAACGTAATGGGGAACTCCAACGCAAAACTAATGTGGGAATCGTTCGTAACGGTATTTAGGACTATAAATGAGGAATGTGTACCGTACAAAATTAAGCGTGCGAAAGTAAACAACAAGCCCTTGTGGTTTACTTCTAGAGTACGAGACATTATAAAGAGTAGAGATAGGGCTTATAGGCAACATAAGTGCGATAAAGACAATTTGTTGTTACGAAACAACTACATATCTCTGAGGCGTGAAGCGAAAAGTGTAATAAAAAAGTCCAAGCGCGAATTTGAAATCTCCATAGCTCGTGACGGTAAAGAAAACCCCAAGCGATTCTTTCAATACGTCAATAATAGAAATCCAGTAAAAAGTGTCTTGGGTCCATTGAAAAATGTAAATGGAGATCTAGTCTCTGAAAACAAGGAAATGGCTACCTTGCTAAACGAATTTTTTACGTCAGTTTTTACTATAGAAATGTAACGAATATCCCTACGGTCATAGACATAATACCTTTTGATAATGGTAATATTTTGGATAATATTGTCGTTAGTGAAGGGGAAGTAATGCGCTATATTGATAAAATGAAAACGCGTAAATCACCGGGTCCGGATTCCATATATCCCATACAACTAAAAGAATTAAAAGATAGCATTGTTGTGCCGCTAACAAAGATTTTTAATGCGTCTATTTCTGAGGGGTGCGTACCAGATAATTTCAAGTTAGCAAACGTAACACCTATCTTTAAGAAAGGCGATAAAGGTGCGGCGGGAAATTATAGGCCAATCAGTTTAACGTCTGTTGTAGGTAAGCTACTGGAATCAATAATTAGGGATCGTATAGTCGAACACTTAGAAGTGCATAATCTGGTTAGAACACGCAGCACGGTTTTAGGCGAAATAAATCTTGCTTAACTAATCTTTTAGAATTTTTCCAAAGCGTGGTTGACGTTTACGATAGACATCGGGCGGTTGATGTAGTGTATTTAGATTTTCAAAAAGCGTTTGACACCGTGCCGCACAAAAGACTTATTGAAAAAACTAAGGCTCATGGAATCAGGGGTGTAGTAATAAATTGGCTAGAAGAGTGGTTGCGAGGCAGGAAACAGAGGGTGGTCGTTGATGGAGCGGGGTCGTGTTGGGCTAATGTAGCGAGTGGCGTTCCTCAGGGTTCTGTATTGGGCCCCTTGCTTTTTCTTATATACAGGGTGGGGCACGGGAATCAAGTGTTTTTTGAATAGCTAGTTATCGGCCATTTGGAATGGGAGGGGCGTGCGGTAGGTAGCATTCCATTCCTGGGTTCATAGCATTTAACTTTAACTAACACTCACCTTTATCTTTCAGGTGCCATCATGGAGCAGTGGACGTTAGAACACCGCATGTTCGCGTATGATCATTTTGTTAGGAGTGGCGAGTCAGTGACAGCAGTTCAGCGTGCGTTTCGCCGCAGATTCAACATTCATCGAAATGACTC
>JAJOZX010013356.1:0-2500 GCA_023014485.1 Bathynomus jamesi | reverse complement strand
CACCGATAGTCGGAAGTTCAAGGTCACACAGAGGGCGCTGATGTAGCATTGGTAAGTGACAAGTAGCGGTGACGTAGCACACAGGATCAGATCTGTTTCGTGAGGTGGTGAAGAACAAAGTGTGTGTTGGATATAGTCTGCAAAATGGGTCGTGAGGCAGACGTTACTCAGTGGCAAAAAGAGCCATCGTGTTTGGCAGAGCCCACGGACACAAAATGTCTGAAGTAGCCCAATTTGTTGGTGTGTCAACGCGTACTGTCCAGCGAGTTTACAAAGAGTGGTGTAGTTCGCAATCAACTGAAAATCGACGGCGTAACTGTGGCCGGAAAACAATTCTCGACAATAGTGACCGCCGCCATGTTTCTCGTCTAGTAACTGCAAATCGTTTTTCAAACCAGAGAACAATTGCTCCAAGAAACCAATGAGGTTCTCCAGCGACCAATTTCCGAACGGACATTGCGACGAGAACTGCATGCGATGGACATCTGGAGCAGGGTACCACGGAAGAGGCCGCTGTTAACAGCAAGTCACAAATTGGCACGTTATAAATGGGCTCAGAGGCACAAAAACTGGACTGCGGCAGATTGGAAACGTGTAATTTGGTCCGATGAGTCCCGTTTTTGTTTGTTCTCCAATGATGGGAGGCGACGAGTACATCGCAGGTCCAATGAAGCCTTTAATCCTGAATGCGTCGAAGGTGTTGTTCAGGCTGGAAACAGAAAGTGAAGCGCAGGAATAGACACCCACGGACTCTGGCGGAACTTCGGGACCGGCTGATGAACGAGTGGCAGCAAATCGATGTTCAGTACATGCACAACCTCGTAGAGTCTCTGCCTCGCCGGATTCGTGCGGTTATCAAAGCCAGAGGCGCCGTCACACGTTATTAGGTACATTCTGAGAGGGGTGACTAATTTTTTGTCCGGTGTGCTTATATATATGTATATATATATATATATATACATATATATATAATTATATATACACATATATATATATATATACACATACATATATACATACATACATACATATATATATACAATTATACATACATACATATATACATACATACTAGTGATGTAGGTCACATCCGCATCCGCGGAACATCCGCACATTTTCTCGTCCGCATCCGCACTTTGGACTTCAGATGTCGTGCGGATGTGGACCGTTGAGATAAAACGTCATTAATAAGCGGAAATTATCAAATTCTACTATATTAATAGAACTAGTTCATTGTGCGCAAAAGTGATTCAAGCGACAAGACGAGAGGCTGTTCTTGTATGAAGTTACTCTCTTGCAACCTACTTAGATCCACGTTACAAAGCTAAGTTATTTTCACCTAGTACATTAGAACGAGTTAAATCATCACTTGGCAAAGCAGTTGAAGAGCTTCAATCTCTTGAATCTGTCGCTTCGCCACCCACCAAAAGAATAAAAGTTTCAGTGACAGAACCAACACCTTCAACAAGCAAATCTATCACAGAATCTGTCTCTCAGTTTCTCGAGTGAAGCAGCAATGACGAGACCTACGCGATGTCAAAAGATGTAGTAAAAATGATCGAGAGCTATCACCAAGAAAAACGCCTGGCTGCACGTGACAATCCTATTAGTTGGTGGAAAAATACGCAGAATATCTATCCATACTTGAGTAAACTTGCAAGGAAACATTTAGCCTGTCCTCCAACAAACGTACCAAGCGAGAGATTATTTAGCAGTGCTGGATTAATATATGATGAAAAGAGAAACAGACTGGCAGCAGAAAAGGCAGAAAAATTAATGTTCCTTAAGCATAACCTTCCTAAAATTAAGTTTGAACATTAAACGATGAACATCTTAGTTTACTTTATTTTAATTACTCATTTATAATATGCCTAATAAAACTTTAAACTTAATATAAATAGTTATCAAGCTAATTAAAGATCTCTTTCTATAAGGGTGGAGGTTGGGGAAAGAGGTCAGTGGGGTGCATTTGAGTTGGGTTCACGTCCCGCATCCTGGTAACACAATTATGGTTTCTAATTGTGGCTGAAACTCAACAAAATATAACGAATTTATTTGCAGACGAATTCACTAATTGATTTCTATATTAGTTAGATGCTTGATATTATTTTATATGTTCAAGAAAAGTACAGCAATTATTGTACAATTAATCAATTATACTACATTATAGCTACAGCTCTCTCTATATAATAACTTATTATATACGTTAAACACAACAAATCTCGAATATATCCTAAAAAATAACGAAAATGTAGACATCCGCATCCGCGGATGTTGAAATCAAACATCCTCATCCGCATCCGCGGATGTGGAAAAAATGACATCCGCTACATCACTAACATACATATATATATATATATATATATATACACATACATATATATATATATATATATCACATACATATATATATATATATATATATATACATACTATTAGTGATGGGACGATTGTCATATTTCATACAATCGCTGTTGCGATTGCGATTGTCAGAATTTGA
>JAJOZX010013355.1:5000-89439 GCA_023014485.1 Bathynomus jamesi | reverse complement strand
GGGAATCGAACCAGGACCTTCCGATTGCCGGCAGCATGTCTGGACCGGCAATCGGAAGGTCCTGGGTTCGATTCCGGGCGGTCACCTCATTTTTCATTTGTTCGTTATTCTCTTCCTCGTGTGCAGAACACTCTCTATACTTACGTCGTTTCTATATATATATATATATATATATATATATATATATATATATATACATATATATATATATATATATATATATATATATATATATATATATATATATATATATGAATAGAAACGACATAAGTGTTAAGGAACGTTTCTGCACACGAGGAGGAGAGATAACGAATAATGAAAAATGAGGCGAACCGCCCGGGAATCGAACCAGGGCCTTCCAACCGGCAATTGGAAGGCCCTGGGTTCGATTCCCGGGCGGTTCGCCTCATTTTTCATTATTCGTTATCTCTCCTCCTCGTGTGCAGAAACGTTCCTTAACACTTATGTCGTTTCTATTCATTTATATACTGCGCGGTCATTGCAGTTATATGCATATATATATATATATTGGGAACCTCTTTATATATAGTTGCCCACATTGATTTCTGCCCTCATTAGTGAAAAGTATTTTCGGGCAGGTAGATACCATACTGATTTTAAAATATTCTATGTCTACACTTAGGACTCTTCTGTAGTCATCATTAGGTCTATTCAGTTGTTGAATGGGTTACCGTTTCATGCGTTCAGATGATGTAACGACCCGTGGTTCGGATCCACCGTAAAACTGTATAGGTCCGCTCTGAAGTTATATCGTTAACAACAACACTAATTACAGCAACAACACTTTTTTTATCAAGCAAATTATCGATAGTTTCAATTGTTATTTTTAACTGATTTTCAGTCAAATTAAATCAGTTCAGACATTTAAATTTCTTTCATAATGTAAGAATAAAACCCATTAGTTAAATTTTTATCATTATTATTATTATTATTATTATTATTATTATACCTACCCATTAAGTATGTAAAAAGGTACCTAGTTTTAATATACATGTCCAGGGATTCAAATGTTTGTGGAGTTTATCTTTATTAACAGAGGGAAAAGATTCTTGTAGTTGAATGATGTTTCACTACCAGTATGTACCTACAGTCCTGATTAGAAGAAAAAAAAAGTAAAATGGTACAAAATAGCTTAGATTTTATCATTATAAAACCTTTGATTTATGCAAAATATGAGTCAAATGCAATAAGAAATGCGAATAAATGCCATTTTAGTGTACATTGTCATTATTATATAAAATATATAACATATAAAACTGTTATCATCATTATTATCATCATCATCATCATTTGTCGGAATTGTATCAATTCATTGTAAAAACTTACTAATTCCGAAGAAAGAAATGACCGATGAAACGCGAGGTAAAGAAAAGTAGGATTATACCACTAACCTAATCCGGTCAAGTAAGTTTTAGCGTGTTTTAGCAATTCTGATTAGATAGTTTAATGAATTAAAATAAGGTGTAACATTTAATACAAGTTCCTATAGTCCAAAAGGGAAAATAGATAAAATACTAAAATTTTATTTCTTTGATGGTTTTCGTAGATAGCTAAGATATAATATTATTAGGCAAGATATTGCGTAAGTGCAATTATTTTTTGTTACTCAAGGTGTCAAAGTGATCAGAAGAAAGGACAAAGAGACGCCTTGGCTCTTTTTTTTTTTATCAGATTATATACAAGAGTATCAGTGACATTAGTTTGTTGGTTCAAAAAAATTTCCCGCAAGAAGAAATACATGAGGATGAGGTTGAGTATGAGATTCATCTCTGCCATATTTCTTCTTCCCATACCGTTTTGTAAATAGTAATATCTCAATAGGTCACTAAATAAATAGTGCCCGGTTAGGTTTTGAATATTTGAATATAAATTTGTGTTCAGGTTAAACATAAAAGTTGAGTTACATTCCTTAAATTTTGTCGTGCGTGCATACCACACACACACACACACAGTCACACACACACACACACACAAAATAAACTACAGAAATTCCTCAATCACTCTCAGTCATTTCATTCAAAGTTGGTTGGCTGCATGGTTGGCATAAGGTTTCCAGTTGAGTTGTAATTATTGGAAATGTTGTGAAATATCTTTCTTGTTCTTAATTTAGAGAGGAAACATATTTTACTTTGGTTTAAATTAATAAATTTTAACTACTCTCTGAGCATATATATATAATATATATATATTAATGTAAAGAACGACGCTTGTGTAGAAGAGCATCCGCACAAGATGAGGAGAGAGAACGAGCAAATGAAAAATCAGGCACCTCCCGGGAAACGAACCCGGGATCATCCAATTGCCGGTCGGATATGCTAACCACTGCACCAAGGTCCCCGATCGAATATTCTTAACATTATTTTATTTTAATTTCAAATGTTCTTTCTGTGATACTCTCATCAGTTAAACGGTTTCAACTTGTACGTGTATATATGACTTTCTGACAATAATAATAATAATAATAATAATAATAATTGGCGTTGTTTAACCTCCTTCGTAATAGCAAAAGTCATGTGACGGAGGGGACCTACACCTTTACATGGGATCCGAGCCATCTAAGAGTCACTTCATTATCTGAATGGCTACTGTAGGACGGCCACCCATCCAATTATTGAATATATCGAACGTCGCTTAACCTCGCTGATCATATATTGGGACCAAAACATTTTTTTTCATAATCCTTTCAAATAAATACATTTTATATCAACTTCTTTCTTCTTTTGATCTTTATTAATGGCTTCTGTAGATCTGTAGATGTAGAATTTTGTACTATTAACAAAGTTAAAATTCAAATAAAAGGTTACATGTTAATTGAAGCTATTAAAACAAGCACCCACCAACGACATAAATCAATATTAAGGCACAAGTATTAGCGGGGACCCTTGGTCATGCCTTTTTAACTTAATCTTTAGTATAAAGAGAGAGAGAGAGAGAGACAGAGAGAAATCAATTGAAGAATATGAGTAATTCGCAAACCACCGAGGTAATACGATCGGCCGGAAATAGTTAGCGCCATCTGGTGACATAAATTACCTTTGGTTGTAACTTTTCACAACAATTTTTTTTTACTTCTATTTTATTAGGGTAAAAAACTGCAAAGTTATAGATATATATATATTATATAATATATATATATATATATATAGTTAAAATGCCGATCTATTCATCAGCATCATCAGACATTTCGTACGAACTCTTATCTCATTTAGAAATGTGAAACAGGAACACATGAAACGTATGGTGGTGACATCCAGTGAAGGGAAACACTTTTCATATCTTATCCACAACACAATGTTAATATAGATATGTTCTTGCGCTGTAGAATAATGCTCTCTCTCTCTCTCTCTCTCTTCTCTCTCTCTCTCTCTCTCTCTCTCTCTCTCTCTCTCTCTAATTTTAATTATTCTAATTTTAATTATATAATAACGATAATGCAAGCAACCAATATGTCCCTGAGGATGGCCTTACACTCCATCTAAAACATATATGTTTTACTGAAAGGGTTAAACAGTCTCAAAATTTTGACGTTAAAATGAAATAGCGTATATATATATATATACACAGTTGGTAACATATATAGATCCTATTTATGTAACGCTTTTACAATTTGTTCAGTTCCCATGGCAACTGTAAACCATTTGCGAAAGTAATATTTGTTTTTCTCTTTCCCATTTTTTTTTTTTTTGGCGATAAGGTGGTGAGTTTAGCATTTTCAATAATATCAGGTACTTTAGTTGTTATAATTTATATCTATAACTTAATGTATGAAGTTAGGACAAATTTAATTATAATAAAATGCCCGAATAGTTACGTAGATATTATGAAGTTTTAGAAATTGAGTAAGTCAAGCAACGATGGTGAGCAGACTTAGGATAATTATGCACTTAAAACTGGCTAAATATGCATGCAAATATGCAGTAAAAACTGAGAAAATATGCACTTAAATATGCATTTAAAAATAAGTATATAAATACTAATAATAAAAACTTATTATATTTATTTCTTCACCAAATAAAATGATAGAAAAGGACATTAAAAGGACAGTAAACTTCACCAAAAAAATATGATACAGGAAACTTTTTACATATTACATTTAATTACAACATATTGCTTTAAATGTTCAAATGTCATTCTACGCCTGTTATCAGCCAGAATATTTTTGTATTCAGAGAATATTCGTTCCACTTCGACAGTAACTACAGGAGCATATTCTAAAGCCATTATATCCGAAAGGTTGAGGTGTTCTAAACTTGAGTCAATTTGTGTATTGTTTGACAGTATTTCACTAATTTTTTTCATCATGCCATACCCTTTATTTTTTGACAGCACAGCTTTTTAGTTTACCATAGAACTCTTTGATTTCAAGACTTTTTAATGAACTGCGAATTCCTTCAACTAATTCAATGCTATGCTTTAATGGCAATTCTTTTTCTTGCACTTTCAAAATAGCTGCGCAAATACATCTGAAGTTGGTGGAAATGTAAATCAGATTCTCTCGAATACCTTCTTTTGTGAATGCAGTATTTGCATCTGTGATGCCGTGACTGCTCTCAGGATCAAATGTCTCCATCACACTCTTTACAATTTCAAAATAGTCCACATAATAGAATGCAGCTTCTAACCAGGTTCCCCACCGTGTTACTATTGGGGAAGGAGGAAACGGCGCACTTCCAGCAAGTTCTCTAAATTTTGCTTTGCGGTATGGTGCTTTTACAAAAACTGACTTAACGCTAGAAATTAATTCATTTACATCCTTGTACTTTGAACGAATATATTCTGCAACTCCGTGCAATCTATGGGCTACACATGTCACATGTATCATTTTAGGATAAAGAACTTGAAGCACTCTCATACACTTAGTCATATATGGAGCACCATCAGTACACACTAAAAGAACTGAATTATACTGAATACCAGAAGGCATTAATAGATTTAATGAATCATTGAAAAATGCAGGAATAGTTGCATGGTTTACCTTGTCCAACTCAGCAATTGTTAATAAATAAGATTGACCTCTATCATATTCTGTTCCCAATAGACGAAATACAAAACTTGCAACACACCTCTGCTCTACATCTGTCGTTTGGTCAATAGCCACCCAGATCTTATTATTTCCAATTTTACTTCTAAGCTTTTCTAATTTATCCATGTACAGTTCCGAAACATAGTTCTTCCTTAATGTAGACTCATCTGGCAGATGCTCGTTTGTGTACTTTTCTAGAAAATTTTTAAACTCCTTTTTTTGTAACTTTGCCAAAGGTATATCAGCAGATAAAAATGCATTGCACAAATCCATATTGAACTGTGAACGTTTAGGGCCAGTTTTATTTGGTAAACAGTCGGCTTACATTTGTTGGCTTGGTTTGTGTCTTATAATATTCATTCTACCTATATGCTTAGCTGTTTCAATGTGTTGTTTTACTTGGAACCTTTTACTGGCAGAAACTGCAACCTCACAATATTTGCAAAACAACACGTTCCCATCAGTCGTAAATGCATCAAACTCTTCAGCAAATATTTTAAGTATTGCACTTTTACTCCTCTTTTCTTTCGGCATCTTTGGAAATTGACCTCGTCCTTTCAGACACCAGCAGACAACTAAGAGAGAGAACGATTGATAAGTTATAATATAAGTTATAACTGGTCTGCTTATAACTTAAACGCGAAAACAGTATTGCCAAATTTATGAAATACATTGTTGTCAAAGCTAAAATTACCTGAAAATGTAACCTTAAATATAAAAATAAGGAAAATATAACTAATTGTCAGAAAATCAACGATATATACAAAAACACTTTAAAATGCCAAAAATATGCATTTGCATATGCAAGTATGCAAATGCATAATTATCCGAAGCCTGAATTGATGAGTATTTATATTGCAGACATTTCAACAGAAGAAAAAGCTGTGAATTACGTACACATGAAAACCATTGAAAGAAACCTTTTTTTTTTCCCGCACCTTTTGTTTCTCCCTGTACTATTTAACATATATGTTTTTCTCATCACTCTTTCTCTACGAATTCATAATATCTTTGTAAATATTCGCGTGTTTTATTAGAATTAAATTTGTCCTAATTTCATGCATTAAATTATATTATAGAAATCTTGTAAATTATAACAAAGTACTTCATATTTCTGGATTCTAGATTTAAGATTGGTATTGTTGTTTTATACGTCACACACTAATGTCAAACTTACCACGTTATTGAAAAAGAAAAGAAAAAAAGAGGAAAAACAAATATTTCTTTCACGAATGGTTTACAATTGCCATGGGAACTGAACAAATTGTATAAGCGGTAAAGAAATGGGATCTATATATTTTATACTTTTCGGCGCGACAAAACTTTTGTCACGAAACTATATATATATATATATATATATACAGGGCTATTCAAATTGATTCATCCAATTTCAACTGAGAATACTTCCGTACCTATCAACCGTGCATCAACTGGGCATACACCACATGAAAGAGGAAATCTCCAAGTTTTACAAGATCACCGCGAGAGGGCTCCAAAGTCACGCCGTGGCCTAGCCTAGCAACAAACAGTCAGTGTGAAAATGGCGTCCGCACAGCAGAAGGCGTTTTGTGTGTTGCAGTTTTCGAGCTGTAAATCGGTAGTCACAGTGCAGCGTGAAAACTGCAACACACAAAACGCCTTCTGCTGTGCGGACGCCATTTTCACACTGACTGTTTGTTGCTAGGCTAGGCCACGGCGTGACTTTGGAGCCCTCTCGCGGTGATCTTGTAAAACTCAGACATTTCCTCTTTCATGTGGTGTATGCCCAGTTGATGCACGGTTGATAGGTACGGAAGTATTCTCAGTTGAAATCGGATGAATCAGTTTGAATAGCCCTGTGTATATATATATATATATATATATATATATATATATATATATATATATATATATATATATATATATATATATATATACAGTATATATATATATGAACGACTTTACTGAAAGGTTACTAAAAAATGCAATATAAATACATTGTAATCAATAGGACAGGGAAAAAACACAAATATTACAACACGTATAGCATAGACAGATTTATAGGAGCCATAGAATATCTTTTGAACAGCACCTACATTACAATAAATAATATTAACTTCAAACGAGAGAAGGGAATTGTAATGGCGACAAACAGCAGTCCATATACAACAGATTTATATCTGTCATACATAGAATTCCTTTTTATGGACAGCAATGGCCGATATATAGACAATATCTGCATGGCATATTTACCTAACTTCGAAGAATTTGCAGGACAAATTTACCCTCCAGAATTAAAATTAGGAAGAACAAATGAGGGTAGAGACAAATCTAATTTTCTAGACTTGAGTATACGAATTGCAACTGAAAAACTAGTTAAATACACTGTTTGTAATTAAACGGACGATCACCAACTTCACCGAATAACATTTCCTTTTAAGGATAGCTTAATTACGAATAATCTCACGTACCAGGCTTTTACTCACGAGTAGTCAAATATGCAAGGATATGCTGTAAATATGAAGGATTTAAACAAATAGTAAAAACAGGGTCTAGGGTTTAGGCTTTAGAAGATAGCTGGTGAGATAAGCTATATTTTGGGGGCCTCTTTGCTAGTGACCCGTTGCCCACATTGGGCTTCCATCATGAAAAAGATAAAACTTTAGTATTTGCCATTTATCATTACTTATTCGGACTATAGTGGATTTAATTATCCCAGACGGGTTCCTTGTTCCATACATATTAGGAGAGGAGGGGGCGACAAGTTTGACCTTCGTGAAATCAGGAATCATCGCACGGAACCTTTGAAAAGTTGAAAGATTCCATAAAAGTTATTTGATATTTTACATTATATGTTGAAGTTAAACAAAATTCTTTATTTGGTAAATTTTTGTTAAACTTTTCAAAACTCTCCTATAGCATGATACAAAAGATAAGGATGAACATAACTGAAATATTTCCTGTACAAATATTCATGAGCGCCACTCTATATATATATATATATAATATATATGTAGGATGTACATTAAAATACAGTTTCGAGTACATAAAATATGTATATAATAAGATACGAAAATGCGAGTGTGGAGGGAAATACAAGCGTAGAAGAACGCGAAATATAGTTGGTTGTTAAATAATAAAGCGATAAAGTTTGGGAAAAAAGACATATTAAAATTACAGAATTCGAAAGAAAATGAAAATCAAACAGTTAAAATCGAACTTGAGTGAGAATAATAAAAGTACTGGATCAATGAAAGAAAGCCACCCCCAGCCTTCTTTAGTTAGCTTTATAAGGCTATCTAACGAAAATATAACGACCTAACTTAACCAATCGTCAAGGGCCTACAGTTGATCTAACGATTGGTTAGGTTAGGTTATGATATTTTCGTTAGTTAACCTTATAAAGCTAACTAAAGAAGGCTGGGGGTGGCTTTCTTTCATTGATCCAAAGTATTTTGTCTGCTATTAAAAATAAAAATAATAATAACTCTATGAATGAGGGTACTAATAATAGTGGTAATAACAATAATGATAAAGATATTAATAGTATTTATGATAGTAACGGTAATACTACTAATAGTAGTTGTGAAAAAACTCAATGATATTTGCAGTGATAAGGACGAAAAACTAAACTGGATTATATGGAGATATACTGGAGAAATATTGAAATCGTAACTACAGAATAAGGAAAAAAGGTGAGGTATTAAAGGTTTTCCGAATTTCATTCTGGGTTTGGTTTATTTTGGGGGGTTATTCCACCTTCAGACGAAGTCTTCCTTAAATTTTATTCTGTTTGAGTATGCAAATACGTCTTTCCGTGTTGCGTCTACAGATATATAAAAAATATTCTAAAATAAATACAGACCAGTATATGGACGGTTTGTGATTAAGGATATTTGCTTCTTTGGTCGGTCCAGTTTGTGTAGAAAAGACCAGTTTGTGAGGAAACACCAACTTGGGGAGCATCTTGCTCCTGAAAAATTATGCACCAGGACTGATAACATCTGGAGGTGTCTGCAAAACAAATTAACGAAATTTGCACAAATGCGAACTCCGATTTGGATGTTCTTTGGATGAGACTAATAGGAAGCATTGTTGCCTTCAGTGCTGATGAACCACGTACTAAAACATCTTAAGTACAGGGTGGGAGAAAAGTCTTTAAGGATTTTATGCATACAAATAATTTGTTAATTAATACTAAATAAAATCCAATGATATCACTATTAGTGCATACGACATTTTTCAAAGCAATTATGCAAGGCCATGAATTACTCGAGGCTAGAACAAGAAGGCCCTAGGTCCAAGACTCACTCACCCCATGCAGGGGTGTAAAAAGTACTAAAATATGTTACTCAAGTTCAAGTACAAGTACATTATCAAAAAGATGCTCAAGTACAAGTAAAAGTAACCATCTTGAAATTTACTTAAGTTAGAGTAAAAAAGTACCTACTGAATAAAGTACTCTAGTAACGAAAGTAAAAAGTACTCACCTACAGTTCTTGCAAACCATACTGGTACATTTATGTTGTGGACCATGAGTCTTTGAACAAAACGCTGCATGTAAAAGATTTGCCAAACTATGTAAATTACCAGTGATGTAAGATTTGTGACGCTTTTGACTTGGCAATGCGCCAGCCTGCTGATGCACGTGATTGGCTGATTAAAATACCGTGTACAACTTGCGTTTTGACTGGCTGGCGGCTGCCACAAATTTGAGTTTTAAGAACAGTAACGAAATGGATAAAATGAATTGTACTGAAGTAAAAGTACAAGTAATTCTCCCAAAAATGGCTTAAGTTAGAGTAAAAGTACTTAAAAATATAATTACTTTTTAAAAAGTAGATACTAGAAAAAGTTACTTAAGTATGGTACTTAAGTAAAATTACTCCGTTACCTTTACACCCCTGGCGCCATGTCAGTAAGGATGAATATAGCAATGAAGAAAAAGTGTATCTTGTATCGTGGGCTATTCCTTATAATAACTGAAGAAAGTTTGCGTTTATTTCAAGAAAAATATGATATAATAAAACACCACCAAATGTAACCACTCTTCGATACTGGAAGTTCAAACTTTTGGAAACAGGGCGCCTGGTAAAAGATTGTCCAAGAAGCGGAAGGCCAGTAACGGCGACAGAACACAACGACAAAGAAAATATCCTCGACAGTTTTCAAGTCGATTCAAGAACTTCAACGAGAAAAGTCGCTGAGGAATTGGGTATTTCCAAATTTTCAGTAGCAAAAATACTGAAATTACAGGAGCACCGCGATTACAAACCTATTTACTCTCAGCTCATTTCCGACTATGATTCTGATAGACGGCTGCAGTTTGCTGAAATATAAGACAAAAGTTCAACAGTGATCTAGATTTCCTTTGAACGTTCACTACTTGGCAAAAAAAATCACAAAATATGATTGGGTAAACTCGTTAAAACGGCTACACTAACAGTTTGGGCGTGTTTTGATTATTTAGGATTCGTTTCCTTTGACATATCGAGAGATACGATGGATGGAAAACGCTATTGCCAGGTATTGAGAGACAAAGTCTTGCCACAGTTTACTAATGGCGTTGGCAGGAATTGGCTTTATCAACATGATGAGTGCCGCCACATTACTCTGCAGCTGCCTGTGAGATTCTGGATACCAATACCGTTTGGGCGGCGAGATCCTATATATCCAGATCACCTGATTTAACCCCAACTGATTTCTGGCTTTGGGCTTATTTGCGTGACAAACTCTACACTTCTGGTTTCATCTATCCAGATGTGAATGCCTTTGGTAGCAGAATAGATGAACAACTGAAAATGATGATTCCACTCAATATGTTCAGAAGAATAATGAAGAGCTTCACAGAAAGAACCCACAAATATATATATATATATATATATATATATATATATACAGTCAATCTGTGAAACCAATCATTTCACATAATGCCTAAAAATTTCTGACAGAGGCGGAGCAACCAGCTATAGAGGCGGGCCACCAGCTTGACCTCCGTGTGAAGAGAGGCCAACGCACGAAACAACATAAGGTTCATAAGGTAAGACATTTCGCGTAATTCGATTAAGCGATTAATGACTTCATGAAGGTTAGGTTAGATTAAGTTAAGTTAGGGTAGTTAGGTTATGTTAGGTTATGTTAAGTTAGGTTAGGTTAGGTAAGATTAGGTTGGGTAGGTTAGGTTAGTAATGCGTATTACCTATGTTTAAGGGTCACAGGTATTATGCGAAATGCCAATTAAACAGGTGAAATTGATAAATGTTACATACCCACATAAAAAAATAAGAAGCGATTCTAAGGACTTTGGTGTATTTTTTATTTAAACACCTCATTCCCTGAAGAGGTGTTTAAATACACAAAAGACTTTCGAATCTCTCTTATTTTTCTTGTAGCTGTAACACACAACACACACACACACACACACACACACACACACATATATATATATAATATATATATATATATATATATATGCTTCAGGCTGCAGGTTTTATTTCTTTTTTTACTGTTAAAATTTTCCGAAAGTAAATCATATAGCAGACAGTTTAATTTTGCTTTATTTAGTCAGCGCGCATTTGACCTCCTAAACCCTTCCAGCTCCAAAATGTATGAAAACACGCATTTAAGATATAATGGTAAACCAAAATGTCGTAAAAATATTTGTAAGTATATATTAAAAAAGGGTATTATTATTTCTCCAAATGAAAATACTGAATAATGTGATATTAGGAGAGTTTTTCCTATTGAAATTATCACTACGATGTTGATAAATTATAATAATTGAGATCTGCTTATAATCAATGTTGAATTCACCTTCTTAACACGTTCGATAAGTTAAAATTATTGTTTATATTTGGATAAGCGGCGATTGGTCTTACTCCAGCTAAGTTTTATCAATTACTTTAAAGTTTAAAAGTCAAATGCTGAATTCATGGTAAACCATATTCAAGTTTGTCAGTGCCCCATATAGCTTAGTGGCTGACACTGTTTCCCTATAAATGAAGTGAAAACACTGAATAGGAGGTTCGAATCGAAGGGGACCGACAGCTTTACGTGGGATCCAAGGGCTTCAAGCACGGTTCCCTATCCAACTACACCACAAACCCAATGTCGCTGAAGTTTGCTGATCTTGAAGCTCAAAGTGGTAGACTGAAGATCAATTATCTTTTTTTTTAAATAAGATCATATATTCACAATTACAATATTGTTATTTCTCAATAAAAGTATGAAATTTATAAAACGAGTGAATTATTTTGAGAAACTTTACGATTTAGAAATAAAGAAATTAGTTTTAATTACTCAGATTTATTTCATTACATTTTTACAAAGATGGTTATTACCCCGAGTACAATAAAGACAGATGAAGATGTGCCTTCTACCGCACAACTATTGAAGAAAATGGGGCATTATTTTACACACTCATGGTTCATGAACGTTAATAAACGACAAACGGTTTTTAATTAGTATTACCTTTATTTTAAAGCTTCGTTCGTGGAATTTTAAAAGGAATGACTAAACATGAAGAAGAGAAATGGTTTTGCATAAAATTTTCCAAAAGAATGAATCACACAATTATTCTTTCAGAAAACTTTGAAAACAAATCGACATTTGGGTTGTGACGAGTCCGTGTACCAACAATGTCATGATGACCCGCCTTTAATCTTCAGCGAGTTTATAAAAAACTAAGAGCTTTTCGTGTATGTATATATATATATATATATACGAAAATGGCTTTAAAAAAGTGGCTTCAAAACATGCACTAAGAACAATACTTATGCGTAGGCATGACAATGTACTGTACATTACAATGGCGTTTATTTACATTTCTTATTGTATTTCACACGTATTTTGCATAAATCAAAGGTTTTACAATTATAAAATCTAAACTGTTTTGTATTATCTTACTTTTAATTTTTTTTAATCAGGACTGTGTAGGTTCATAATGGTAATGAAACATCATTCATTTACACGAACCTTTTCCCTCCGTTAATTCAATTCAATTCAGAAATTCAAAAATCTTTATTCAGAAAAGAATACAAATAACAAAGTTTTATAATTTTAGATATTTCATATAACATTAATATATTCACAGTAGTCTAATCTGAATATGCCGTTGAAAGCATGGAGGCTTTTTAGGCAAAATTAATAGCTTTTAGTTTATTTATTACATAAAAATGTAAAAGTAGCAAGTAATAGTAAGTGATAATAATAATAATAATAATAATAATAATAATAATAAGAAGAAGAAGAAGAAGAAGAGTAAATAGTTTACAAAATGTTACACAATTTTAAATTAAATGATTTATTGTATATTTAGTACATGATAAATGATGCTTAACAAAAAATAAAAAAAAATTAATAAATTACGAAATTAAAAGTGCTTAATGAAATTATCATATTTTAAATAGTTGATTATAAAATGGGAAGTTCATTACTTAGGAAAAAATGCCAGTAGTAAACTTATACATCAGAAGGAACTAATGAAGTGCTTTTTCAGTGATTTGCGAAATACATTTTGTGATGAAGCCTGCCTGATATGCATGGGAATTGCATGGGAATTGCATTTTCTGCAGTTTCTATTGTATAGTTAGGTTTATGTATAAAATTCCTGGAAGTCTAGTGTTATAACGATGATGTATTTCATGGAGGGTGATTGTTCTTTGAATAGGTGATGTATGTTAATTTTTATATATAACTTTGAATATATTGACAGCAACAATGAATTTCTATAAGTCACTTAGTTTTAAAATATTTAGCTCTTTAAACATTGAGGAAGCGAGACTTTGTCTGTTGTCATTATTCGAGAGTTCGCAGACATTGTTTGTAGATTACTTCCAAAGGATATTTTTATATATTTCTTTGAACTACCCCATATATGCAATGCAATATCATAAATGTGAGATAGATGAAGGAATAATATTGGGTAAGGGGTGCGTTTTGAAGAAGGTTCTTCTTTAGTTGAAATAATATGAAGAGAATCTTGATATTTTGGATTTGATACGTTGTACATGACTTTTGAAATTTAGTTTTTTGTCTAAATTAATGCCAAGTACTTTAACCTCATTCACCCTTAAAATAGTAGCATTCCCAATTTTTAGTTGACAGTTTGTATTAATATGTTTTGTAGTAATAATCATATAAGATGACTTTGTCAGGTTTAGTTAAAGTTTAATGACACATCTATTTATACACTTTTTCTAATTCCCTTTCATTTCATTAATCAGAAAGTCTGAGTTATGATGGGAAGAAATAAGTGTGGCATCAGCCTCGTATTGTACACAACTTTATGTGATTGAGAGATGAAAATCGTTGACGTGAATTAGAAATAATAATGGGCCAAGAATAGATCCTTGTGGGACTCCACTAGATGGCATCGACTTGTCGGATAAATTATCTTTTAATCTGATGTACTGATGACGATTTGACAGATATGATTTAAACCAATCGAGGATATTTCCTCTTTTTCCATATATGTGAAGTTTATTCAGTAAAATTGTACACAATTTTTCAAATACTTTACTAAAGTTGGCAATACGGAAATGGGGCGATAATTGAATGGAGTATTGGCTTACTTTAGACTATTAGGGAATGTACCTAGTGTTACTAATTTATTTATTAGCTTATTGAGTGGTATTGCAATTTCATCGGATACTAATTAATATATTTTATCGGGATCAGAATTTTTAGTTTTTAGTTTTTTAATTGTTAGAGAGATTTTGTATGGTAGGATTTGTGTTTTCTTTTAATTTCTTTATTCCTTCATCCTTTTCTGCCAAGTAATTTAGGATAAAAGATAGGTACGATTCCATGTATGAAGTTAATTGCTTATCACCACCAGTAAACGCCTGTCATTCCCGCCTTTTATTTGTATTGAATTCCTCGATCCGTTGACGGATGGAGGTCTCTTTGGAGGCGGGGAAAGCAGCGCTTGATGTGGAGGGAGAAGGCATACCTCTCTCTTTCTTTTGTTCCTTCATGGAGGCTCCTGGAGGTGAGGGAATGGGGGATGCCTGTTTTTATTTTTGTTGTTTTTTCCCGTTTTTCTTTTTCTATTTTTGTAAATTTTATTCACTTGAAATTTCGATAGTTGTTAATAGTTTTTGGAAGTCTTAATGACAGAATTTGATTCGATTTTTAGATAACGTTCTTGCTTTACATTAAGTTTTCTTGACACATGTAGTTAAAATTCAGTCGTTCGTTCGTATGTCTATAAAATCATCCGTTTGTTCGTTCGTATGTTTGTGATTTCAAGGTCACGGGTAGAGCTTGTGGTACTGTTAGACAAAGAAGGTAGTGCCGGATGTCGCTAGAAAAATTTGAAGATATTTTTTATGTAATATTATTAATTAGTAATGTACGTACATTATCTGATGAGATTGTAACTGTGTAATCTTGGCACGTTTACAACTTTGTTGGAGCAGTAACACAATGGTTAACAGACTTTAAAAACTGTTAATTTTGATAAGAATAAGGAGCAAGAAACTGACAAGCGTCACTGATGATAATAATAATAATAATAATAATAAATAATAATAATACTGTAATTCAACGCACATACAGAGAGAATACAAGTAAAATTTTCAGTATAAATGACAGAATTTCCTGATCTTAGAAACTGCCAGATGAGGCAGTGAGAGTAACCCTTCATGGCAATAAGACTTACAAACATTATATACGCAATTTACGTATGCCGAATCGTGACATTTATATATATATATATATATATATATATATATATATTATATATATATATATAATATATTAATTTGCATTCATTACTGAAATACTGAAATTATAATAATATAATAATAATAATAATAACAAAAAATTTAACTAATGAGTTTTATTCTTACATTATGAAAGAAATTTAAATGTCTGAACTGATTTAATTTTACTGAAAATCAGTTTAAAATATCATTTGAAACCATCGATAAATAATTTACTTAATAAAAAAAAGTGTTGTTGCTGTAATTAGTGTTGTTGTTAACGATATAACTTCGGAGCGGACCTATACAGCTTTACGTTGGATCCGAACCACGGGTCGCTACATCATCTGAACGCAATAGTAAGCTCAAAATCATTTACGCGGGTGTTTGCTTTACGAAGTTTAACGCTTTTATAATAGACAAAAATGGAAATAGCGAAAAAATACGTTGAATATAAAATAAAAAAAGTCATGGCTCTAGAAAGAATACTAGGAATAAAATTCTGTAAGGAATTAACGTAACTTCAAAGGATTAAACGGATTACAACAGTTATAGAATAGATTAAACTCTTCGCAAAACAATTGAAATTAATATATTCAAAAGTCATAAATAAATAAACACGAAATTTATTAACTGCATCCAAATGTGAAAGAGAAACTGTATGTATGAATATCGTTTACGAGTGTGCATTATTCATACATATACATATACATATATATATATATATATTTTTTTTTAACTTATACTGTACATTCAGGTATTTATCCATAAGCTTATAATCCCTTAATATATAAATTCAATCATAAATAAATATACACTGCACGGTAATCTTTTTCAATAAATACTTTTTTAATTATTTTGTAGGGTATGTACTGTTCTTGATATCATACATGGTCTTTTCATACTTAAAAACGGCTGCACGTCATTTTTATTTTTTATAAGGCCTAATTTATCTTCGTGAAGCAATAAGAACTTCAGCAACTTCGCAAGAATCCTTCAAGAAGTTTTTATAGCTGATTGGTCACTCTAGATGTAGTATGAGACCTCCATATTTTTATCTCAATGTGCGAGTATATAATTACTGAGGTTTGATAAAAGTAAATAAACATTTTTGGTTGTGCCAAAATTATTTGATTTGAAATAACAGGCAAGGATGCTCCGTGTCCCCCGTGTTATTTAACATCTATGCGGAAGCAATGATAATTAATAGAAGCACTCTCGGATCTGGAAGAGGGAATCAGAGTGGGAGGTAAATTGGTCAAATCTGTAAGGTTTGCGGCAGGGACTTTTTTAACATATATACTAGTGGGCCAAATGGTCCACTTGCCCTTGTATTTGGCCCACTAGTCACATTCTATTGGCCCACTAGTCAATTTTAAGCTTTGGAGTAAAAATATTGATTCTAGCAAGGTCTCCCATGCACTTGAAAAGAAAATGGGAGCGATCAGCTGAGTGACTGACTGTGGCGGTTAGAGGGATTGTAGTCCAGGCAATTTGTAGTTAGACCTGGGCAAAATTGCTTCAGAAGCTTTCTAAACTGTTTCCAGCTCAGGAACCATTGCCGAATAACATATCCAAAATCCGACAAAATTGGACCCCGGGAACACCCCCAAAAATGAAATTCAAAATGGCGGACTGGATGTTTCCTACGAAAAAAAAAATATATATAATTTACGCTTTTATTTATAGAGATACATTTGATGCTTTTTCTTTCAGTTGTAATGTTTTAAATAATTCAACAATATAACACAACCAGTTATTACGCAAATATAATGTTATATAGCTTTTTACAGATTTTTATAATCAATAATACAACAATTATTTTTTTCCCAGTTTCAAGTTATGTTCATTACAGAAGAAGTGATACCTGGTCACAAACATACAGAAATTAATCCTCTTCATCACTATCATCGGATAGATTACCGGTACTTGGGTTGTTATCGCAACCACTGATTTGGCACTCGCCACAAGCGGCTGAACAGGGCATTCCATTACGCTTGCATCCACATCTTGAAGTAGCGCATTTCGTCTTGCAGGAGCAGCGGATCATGTTGAGTAGATAATTTGGAGCTGGTGGCTTGTCGCAGGCTGTAGGGTAGTAGGAATTATTCTTTACATACCAACCCCACTGTTCTGCATCGATCTTCTCTTCTGTAGACTTCCAGATTAGTATTTGAAAGTATGTGCGAAAGCTGTGGTACTTTGTGGACGCATCGGTAGGTGGCAAACGTTCGGGTGTAACAAAAGATTTAGCTGTAGCTACCTTTTCAACTAACATTCGATGACGTAGTGCGTTAGTGGATTCAAGTGTTTTGCAGCCATACAACAGAAGCATTGCCTTTCTTCCAGCGGCTTCAATGTCAGAGTGTTGGCAACAATCAGAACAGAATGTATTTGCAACTGAACGGAGTTCAGCCACCTTCATCAGTGTGTCGAATGCTTTGGCTTTACCGATCGAAAAAATTCTGGATGTGCTATCACAGCCCGTGAAAGCATGCACAAACAGGAGATACTTGCAGATGTCATTGCCTAACAATGATTGAATGCTGAGAATATCATACACAGGATTAGGAGATGGTCCCCGTCTTATATCGCTGCGATAGTACAACTTGAAACCACTGTCCTTGGCATGGTACAGAAGGAGAATCAGCAAGTCGGTGTCTTCCCCTATTACTGTTGTAGTTGCATTTTATGATGAGGAAACTGCTGCACGAACGATGTCCACATCAGCATCCCCATCTGCGTTGTGAACAGTACACCCGTGCTTCTTCAACATCTCACCTACGAGGGAAATAAATGCTTGCTTGTTGTTTTCATTAGCCAAGAAGTGTTCCTTCTGGCCAACAAACTTCATGCTTGGACTGAGATTCACATTTCTGCTTGTCTTGGTGCTGCGTCTTCTGTGGGTCATGTCCTTGATCGTAGGAGAGCTGCTGTAGCCATCAAAAACAATGATTGCTTTTCCATATGTTTTCAGAGTGAAATCGGCATATGAGTTGGCGATGCTGTCATATGTTTCATCTTGACGCCAGGAAACACGATGTAGTAGAGATCCACCATCCAATATGTACTGGTCTGTGCACTGAATTTCTTGAACTTCTTCCATGCGTAAAGTGTCAGTGTATTTGATTATTGCATGAGCTAGCTGAGACTTATCGGGTTTCCTCAAGATACTTCGTGATTCGAACAATGCAGGAGGATATGCACACAGTTCGTAACACATGACATCTTCAAGATTCATGTCTCCGCCAGTGGCAACAGTCATCATTCTCTGAAACAGTAGTGCAGGATCTACTTCTATATCTGAAGCATCAGTGATCACAACGGCAGAAGCAGATCCTAGTGTTTTCACTTTGTCAGATCTTTTGGCAGAATATGTAAAGGCTTGTTTCCCAATCATTTTTACGACAATGTTCGTACCGATTGAATGCAATTGATGAACGTTAACTCCAGGATCAGCAGTTAGCCCTGTTACAATGTTGCAGAGACCCGAGGTAGAATGGAATGGGGATAAGGATTCCAGACGTTCAAGTACTTTCTTCATGTCATTACTGTCCCTGATTTGTCTACTTCCCTCATTTCCTTGTGCTGTTCACTACTTTCCAACAAAACTCTGGTGTATTCCTGCATTGCTAAGTTATAAGTGGAACACAGAGGCATAGAAAAGAGCCACGTTGTCCTTTGGATGTCTGTAAATCCACTTCCGCGTGTCAGTCCGCCTCTGCTTTTCAGGGAACGCATTAGTACTTGTTCTATCACCAGGTCTGTGCCGAGTCCGGCCCATAATCTGTCGCTTCTTCTTACCACAAACTTACCTTCCTGGAACATTTTGTTTCCGGCTGGATTTTCAGAAGGCAAACTTAACATTTTCTGCAGGTACAGGTATATCGATTTCAGGTAATTGTGATGTCCGGCTGCTGCAATTATGGGGATGGTCTCCAGCATAGCTTGCAAGTGCAAATCCCACGAGCCGGTTCTGTCTGCTGTTATCAAGGAACGTGCAATGTTGATCATTCGCTGATATTCCAACCAGAGTTGACTTGTTTGCGAAGTAGATTGTAGGTCAGTTTTCTTCGCATCCAAAGTGGTAGCAATCTGAGACAATGCATTCGAAGATTCCACATCCTCAACTGATTGTTTGGCGGTCATAACATCGTCGAGCAGGTCACAAGCTTCCTTATGGAGGTCATGAGGATTTCCATCTTCATTACGAGGGAAAACGTCTGCGACTAGTAAGGTACTAAGAGCTGCATCTACTATCATATGACCACGTATCGCTCTTGAAACAGCTTTTCCAGACATCATGTGTTGCACGGCATTTGGTCCGTATATTTCTTGAAGTACTTCAGACAATCCTGAACCATTCATAAGAGTACCGACTGCTCCCAAAAGATTCATCAGAGTGTGAAATGATCCCAGCATTAAAACAATGTCCTGCAGGTCTCTCTGTTCATTGATGATTTGGGAAGCTTTCCAGAACAAAGGCTGATCAAAGGTAATAATGCATGGGACTTTTTGATCGCGTGCTATCTTGCTCAAATATAGTAATGTCGAAAATATGCAGGTCATGTCAGTTGGCGACATATCTATGATGGGAAGGAACGTGATCGACGCCACACCTGGATGTGAGACACTTGATCCACCGTGAATTGCCTGCATTGTTCCGGACCAACTTGGACTGATCTTTCTGCTGAAGATATCTGCCAGAGAAGACTAAGTCGACTTATGGTGGCAGTGGGTACTGGAAGTTCGCGGAATGAGATGTCCCTCAACATGCTTCTCGCGTGTCTATATTCCCTAATGTCAACGGTTGCAATCTTCTTAATGTCATTGTCACCAACATTACGCCTGTGAATAGAAGGGTGGATCTTGATCTTCGGAGTTATTGCGGCAATCATACCAATTCCATGAAAGGTATTCTTCCCATCCAAAGTGCAGACATCATGATCGACGTTATCTGCTGCTAGAAGGACTGCAGTGTTTTCATCAACAGTAAAAGAGCCAGACCCACTTGCCAGCGCCGCGTTTCTTTCGAATCTTGTTACTTCTGCATACGACGAACAGTAGTGATAATCTATAAGAATTTCATTAGCTGTCTCTCGTAGTGACTACAGTACATCTGCCTTCCCACTTTCACCTGATATTATGATCTTGTCTCCGTAACGTTCTAAAAGCTTTCTCTTCATGTGCCTGCGTTCGTAGACAGAGCTCTGACTTCCTTGAAGATATTCCTCCATTTTGGAAATTAGGTCTCCAATCAACAGTTGTTCATCATCATTCTCTTCCAGGTAAGCACAGGTCTGAAGGAATGCTTGGTGTTGCTCTTCATTAGTTGGTCTCCCTTTCTTCGAATCATGATCGTCGGAGGAGTATGCGCGAGGAATGTTTTTTCCACTTCGAAAATTTACGCTGCAGGTGTGATGGTAGACACAATCTGCAGCAGGAAGATCACGAAGATAATACTCCAGACGGCCTTTTACATTAAACGACCATTCATCGCAGCGGCTTTCACAGCACCTTTTTATGGTTTCGGAGAACTCTGTAGTTCTTATTTTGACATGCTCTGATTTGGTTTGTGTTTGGAAAAAAAGTCCACAAAGGTATCACAAAACAAACAGTGAGTAGCACTGGAAAATGCGTATTCATGAAAACGAACACTTTTCCTTGGTATTGCCTCGGCTGCGGTCTGTCGCTTCTTTATTTCAATGGTCTTTTTATCCGTAAACCTTTTCCTACATACAACGTGAACACTTATTCCAGCTGTTGCAACAACATCGCTTCCACGGCTGCGGCTGGATGCATTTATACCATCTGCTCCTTTTTGCGAGATGTGAACCACTTCCTGTCCGCTGTCCAATTTCTCCTTACAAATCACGCACAATTCTTCAGGTGGTCTGCATTCTTGAAGGCGGACGCACACCGAGTCAGCCGTACACCGAGTCAGTCTGAAACAGAAAACACAAATTAATAAACTGTGTTGCAGTATTTAAAAGGATACATAATAACAGTTTTAAAGAAAATGACAAGCACAAATACGCAGATTTGATAGTGGGTAGTAGGAATTAAGAGTTGTATATAATATAAGTTTATAAAGATGTAGCAATGTCCATTCTCACATACACTCCATACAGTATATTTTATTTACATTACGTGACGTCATAGTTTAATACTAGCCGCCTAATACAATTTTTAGTGTCATATAGGTTAATTTAGAAACGAAAATGTGTTTTAAAACATTTTACTGATCAAGAAAAACGTCATAACTCTCTCTACAAAGCGAAATTAAAATTTATTGTATTTCGTAGGAAACTGCCAGTCCGCCATTTTGAATTTCATTTTTGGGGGTGTTCCCGGGGTCCAATTTTGTCGGATTTTGGATATGTTATTCTGCAATGGTTCCTGAGCTGGAAACAGTTTAGAAAGCTTCTGAAGCAATTTTGCCCAGGTTGAAACTATTTTTGCTCTAGATTGCCTGGACTATTGTTTATGTGCGTTTAGAAGAACTGGAGGTAACGTTAGAGGGATTGTTTATGTGCGTTTAGAGGAACTGGAGGTAACGTTTTCGCTTTTTTCGATGTTTAGTGTTGGTATTCACTTTACTGTTACTGCTTATATAGATAGTGAATACCTGTGGATACCGAAGATAATGTTGTGATTAG
The DNA here is from genome assembly GCA_023014485.1 of Bathynomus jamesi. NCBI lineage: Eukaryota > Metazoa > Arthropoda > Malacostraca > Isopoda > Cirolanidae > Bathynomus > Bathynomus jamesi. The sequence continues at coordinate 67,051 of JAJOZX010013355.1, read as the reverse complement.
TATTTTATTTAGTGATTAGTATTTTATTAGTATATTAGTATTAGTATTAAAGAAGTAGGCAGTCAATTTACCACGTGGATCTGCGTGGCGAAGTTGCTATGCTATTGTCTGGTACTACTTTTATTTAATAGAAATTACCATTTTTGCATCTACTGTAATGTGTTTCCTTAAATTCCTTTGATTTTTATATATGATAATTATCTGCTATCTAACTAACTATCTTTTAATATAAATGCCAGGTACTTGGTGTCTGCCCTTTTTAGATATATGTGCCCTTTATTTTTTAAAGTGGCCCACTAGTAAAAATTCCTTAAAAAAAATCCCTAGTTTGCAGATGACAAGGCATTTGTTTGTAGTACTGAGGAAGGACTGAAAAGAATGGTCAATAGCTTGACAACAACGGTGGAAGAATTCGGAATGAGAATTAATGAGACCAAGACAAAGGTAATGAAAATTGCAAGAAGGAAAGGAGCACAAATGAACCTAACGATAGGAAATCGGATCTTAGAAGAAGCTGAGCAGTTTAAATATCTGGGAAGTTTACTAACCAACAATGGAGATTGCAATAAGGAAGTAAGATCTAGAGTTGGTATGGGTAAGGTAGCTTTTGAGAGACAGAAAAGCCTACTTAAGGGGTAAACTCAACTTGAAACTAAAGAAAAGGTTAGTAAAAAGCTTGATATGGAGTGTGGTACTGTATGGAGCAGAAACATGGACACTGAAAACAACTGAAAAGAAACTCCTGGAAAGTTTTGAATGTGGATTTGGAGAAGAATGCTAAAGATAAGCTGGAGGGAACACCAAAGTAATGAGGAAGTACTGCAACAGGTGAGGGAGGAAAGAAGACTCATTAAAGTGATAAAAGAAAGACAGAAGAAACGGATCGGACATGTGTTGAGAGGAGAAGGATTGTTGAAGGAGGTGATAGAGGGTAGATATGAAGGTAGAAGGCCGAGGGGAAGGAAAAGGAAAGCAATGCTGGATGATTTGAAGGCAGGCATGAGTTATCATGAGATGAAAAGGATAGCTCAGGATAGAACACTTTGGCGGGACACATGAGTTGGACCTGCCTGATCGGCAGAACACGATGGATGGATGGATTATGTAAAGGTGACACACGTTTTGGCATTCCATTCATGAGCTTTGTTATTTATTCTTGAGGTATTGCAGCCCATTCTTCTTTTATGGCCTTGACGGATGTAAGCTTTGGTTTCTACTCCCTTAATGACCTATCTAGCATGTACCTCACATGTCCTATTGGATTCATATCCGAGGAATGACCTGGCCATGGAAGACGTTGAATTCCATGGCTGTCATGACACCTCCATGTATCACGAGCGGTATGAGTTGGGGTACAGTCTTCCATGAATACACTTTAGTGTGGACACACAATTTCATTAAAATAAATAGGTAGCAGCCCCCTCTTCCAAGATCTTTACAGATCTGGCTGAATTAACAGTTCCTTTGCAGTCCACCAGTTATGTTCGTCCATTGGTCCAAGTTACACCACATCCACACCACTACAGAAATTCATTCACATTTTACATTAACTTACAGATGCCTTGGAGAAAATTCTTGGGATGGACGTCTCCATACACGCTCGCTGTCTGGAAATAAAGCAAAACCGAGACTTATACAAGAAGCTTACGATGTTTCAAAAGGCAGACTCATATTTGACCATCGATGTTTCCCACTGCTTCCGACGGGCAATGTTGCGAGTGGCTTCCTTCTAGCTGCTCTGCAATAGTAGCGCCAATTCAGCAGTAGTTTGGCGAGGGTTAGTTTCTGGATGTCTTCTGACGGCACGAAGCATTGTACTTTCATATTGATCTGGACGGCCAGGACGATCAGCAACTGTTGTTTCCTGGGTATTCTTGAACTGTACAATGATTCTGTCAATTGTTGATAATTGAAAGCAAAGCCTTCGCGAAATTCCCCTCTTACTTTGCTCTGCTTCCTAAAGTCTAATAAAATATAATTGGACCTCTTATAAAATTTGTCAATTTCCGGGAACCTCTGCTTCGTGGCACTGTGAAATATTTACTAATTTATTTTTGATAGTTACCTTACCCTGACAACTTAGTTTTAGTAGATTGTATTTTTTTTAACAAGTTTAAGGACAAAAATCGTGGTCCATTTATCTTTGTCAACCTTCTCAACTTTTCAATTCAAATTCATTGTAGAGGCAGAGTATTAACATCTTGCAAAAACTGATTACTTCCCACTTCGAGCCATTCCCATCCCTATTTGCTGTCAAAAAGTGAGAATACTCGAAGTATAGGAATTCCAAATTTGAGAGAAAGAGTTTCCTGATTGGAAAAGGGTTAAAAGAGGAGTAACTAACTTAAAGTAGGAAAACCTACAATTGGAATGGAATGGATCAATTTGAAATCGCCTCCTTTGAAATTCCCTCTTTGGGATTTCTCACTCTTGGACGAAGACAAGTGGGAATGATCGATATTAGGAAGACTTAAGCTTAAGCATCCTATACCCAATACCTGTATTAATTATCTTTCCATCTGTATTTATGTTTATTTACCTAAATAGATTTTATCATGGAAAAAATTGTTTAATGTTGTATAAGTATAAAGCATTTAGGATTCGATTTAAAGCGTGATCTATATAATAAATTACATTTATTAACATATAAAACTCTGTTTTTTTAATAAGTTCAATTCCATTTTAAGAACGTTAGCCACCTTCCGTAGCTCAATGGATAACATCGTTTTCCTGTAAGCGAAATGAAGATACTGACGTCGGGGACGCGAATCCGGATGATGATCTGGTAGTAATTATACAGAAGTTAGAGAAATGGGGGCGTATTAGTTGGCCTGAGCGCTGTGCCAGTTTCTGGGCCTCCTCACTCGCAAAAAAACAAAGACTCCCCGCAACTTCTTTCTTCACATAGAAAAATTATCTTCTGTTTTCTCAAATCACTCAAAAAAGGAGATTGGAAGATCATTTCTTCTATCTAAAGAAGCTATGTATCATCAAAAGAAGTTATTATATCATGTGATAAGAAGCTTTGCTACCCAAAAGAAGGAAAAACTTCCCCCCTAGAATGCATCCTCAAAATGAAATTATAAGTTCTAAATTTAGAAGGTTTTATTTTGGGTGTTGATTATCTAAAAAAATATATAAAAAAAAAATACCAAGTGTAGATTCTTTTGCAATGACTCAACCTTTTAAACCTTATTGTACGAGTTTCATGGTAGCTTGTAGAATGCTTTAACAACTGTAGTGAAATGGTCTCTCAGTTCTTCGTAGCTTATCATGAAGCTGTTAAAAAGATATTATGATTATCAACAAGAAAACGTAATCACAAAGTGTGTGTGTGAAAGTGACTCTGTTAATGTTGAAGCATCAATTACTCTAAATTTTACTTCTCATATATATAATATATATATATATATATATATATATATATATATATATGAATTATTTAAACTTTCATATGCATTTTTAAGGAGTATATCATGATAATGTGAAGACTTTGTTCATTATCTATTCAGTCAACAGGATGGTAAAATGCATGTACGGGAGAGAGGATGTATGAGAGAATGAGCTTTGATAGTACAATTCTATATCTACAGAAAAATGATAATAATTATGATCAGTCATTTAACCCCTTTTAATTGTAAGGCAATTAATATAACGGAGGGGACCTATCGCGGGTCGCTACGGTTCTCCATCCAACTACTATCCAGACCCAATATCGATTAACTTCGCTGATCGACCAGAAACGATGTTACGACACTGACCTCGACGTAACCTCAAAAAGAAAAAAATGCATTTTATGCATTTTCTCTTTGTGTACTTAAATTTTTTTAATAAATTTACCTTTTTATCACTATTTCGGACCACAGTTTGTAATTATTATTTCAAAATTAATTTTAAATCTGCAATTATAATTCTGACTTGTGCTACCTACGATTTTATGTTAAATTTACATTTTAGGGTTATTTTGAATATTTATAAGATTCTAACATTTCATTTTGAAGTCTTACTTTTTAATTTTTAATCTAAATATGTAAATATATTTATTTTAATTAGTTCCATCACTCAAATATCCAGTGTAAATTATGTATTCACTTAAAAAATAAAAAGTTAAAGTCCAGAGTAATTTTCTCCCTGTTCGTCTGTCTGTCTGTCTGTCTTTATATATATATATATATATATATATAGAGAGAGGAGAGAGAGAGAGAGAGAGAGAAGAGAGAGAGAGAGAAGTGAAAAACTAATTTACTTTCTTCATTAAAAGTCTTTTGTTCAGAGTTTGAACTGTTAAATAAAATTAAAAAGACGTTCAAAAAAAAAAAAAAAAAAAAAGGAAAACTTTAATTTTTCTTTCTTAATAAGTTCAAAATTTTATTAAAAAACTATTTGGAAACTTCAAACTGAGTCTTGTCTTTTTTATTTTATGAACCGAAACTTGATTTTAATATATAACGTTAGCATATAAACCCATAAAAATATTTATGAAGTTTTCTTTTTTTCTTAAGTGTTGCCTCCCAAAATCAATCCCTCTCACGATGACACAAAATATAAACGATAGATACGTATATAAAACAATGTAAATTAGATGAGTTACGCAATTCAATGAAAAATTTGTGGGTGCAAAAAGTGGGAAAAATAAATGAGACTTTTTTCAAGATTTATATTTTTTTATTTTCATTTTTACAAACCCTTTTTTAGAAAAGATTACATAGGAAAAATGCCGAAGTTATTATAAGGCAAGCTATAGAGTCAGTTGGAGGAACTCTCTCCTCTCTCTCTCTCTCTCTCTCTCTCTCTCTCTCTCTCTCTCTCTCTCTCTTCTTTCTTTAGCTTTCTAAAAAAAGAAAGAAACCGGTCCAAACTTTAATATCATCAATTTAATCCTTAGACATGTTTGATCGAACATGTGACACCACGAGTGAAAGATTTGGCTTTTTTTTTTTTTTATCATTTTCTGTATATACATATTCGTTACAAGACTCCAGATAGACCAACCAACTCTCTCTCTCTCTCTCTCTCTCTCTCTCTCTCTCCTCTCTCTCTCTCTCTATATATATATATATATATATATACACACACACACACACACACACACACGATAGTAAAGTTGCAATGTAACAAAGACAATCTTTAATACGACAAGTTTAGGCAAAACGTCGATAAAGTCGAGAAAGGCAAGTCCGTACCGTACATAATTGAAAACTTTTAGCTGATAATTCGATAAACGTATCACGAAGACCAAAAATTTCAGAAAGCGTTTTTGGTTCATGCACGAAAAAGTCGCGTAGAGCGAATTTCCAAAGGAGTTCGATACTCACTTTAGAGAAAGTTACTTTATTAAGATAGTTCGAGACCTCGAATTTTGAGGCTTTTATTTCCGCCGTTAAAATCGAATTAAATTAATTAAGGAGTGATTCCATCTCTTTTTTTGTTGTTGTTGTTGTTGTGGGGGCTGATGGTGGGGGGAGAGGGGATTTATCATCTGCATTTGATGTAAATAGAAAGCTGCATTTGCTGTTTTAAATCTTTAATTAATTTTATTTATTTACGCGTGTATAGTTTCCATGAATATATTAATTAACTTAAAACAGAGTCACTAATTTTACATATTTTTAGTCACGAATAGTTTCATTACGAAATGCATTGTTAATTAAAGTAGTCGAATAGTCATAGTTAAGTGGCATTTTATATATATATATACACAACATTCTCAGTTACAGCATAATAACGTGAAAGTTGTGCAATATCTCTTCTTATATATATAGTTGAAGCCTAATAACGGGTGGAAGTAACGCAAGAGAATTTATTTTTACTTAACAAAGAAAAGTCATTTATATATTTTTAGAAATAGTGTGAGTATGAGTGGATCATTTTTAATACTATTCAAATACTTTTCTTTCTCTTTATTTTCACTGTTCATTTGTCAATATAAATTTTGGGTGAAATTTTGTGTTTTTAAGCCTTTATCGTATTATTATTACTAAGATTTTGATCGTAACATTTTCTACTCAACAGGTCCGAAAGTATGAACTTAATTCGACTTTGCGCAGGTAGCTTATAGTGATAAAACGCAGGGCTGCGAATCCTTCCTCATACTTCTTGGCTCGTGATTTTAGCGATTAATTAAGGGACCTACCTCTGTGTTTGGTAGAACTGGTTAAATTGTAGGTTCCATCTGACCTATGACCTTAAACGTTAACTAAGGATATCAAACAGCTCAAACACTGACTCTTAATATATTTAAATCCGGCAGCTGAAAGGGTTGATGCTAGGGTGAGATACGTCACTTCTGTTATGTTGGTCTGCTCAGTATATAGCTTGTATTGCAAAGAATTTCTCTTCTTCCAACTAACCACTGATTTCTCTTCTTCCAACTAACCACTGATTTCTCTTCTTCCAACTAACCACTGATTTCTCTTCTTCCAACTAACCACTGATTTCTCTTCTTCCAACTAACCACTGATTTCTCTTCTTCCAACTAACCACTGATTTCTCTTCTTCCAACTAACCACTGATTTCTCTTCTTCCAACTAACCACTGATTTCTCTTCTTCCAACTAACCACTGATTTCTCTTCTTCCAACTAACCACTGATTTCTCTTCTTCCAACTAACCACTGATTTCTCTTCTTCCAACTAACCACTGATTTCTCTTCTTCCAACTAACCACTGATTTCTCTTCTTCCAACTAACCACTGATTTCTCTTCTTCCAACTAACCACTGATTTCTCTTCTTCCAACTAACCACTGATTTCTCTTCTTCCAACTAACCACTGATTTCTCTTCTTCCAACTAACCACTGATTTCTCTTCTTCCAACTAACCACTGGCTTCAATTCTTTATTTAGTCTTGCCAAATATCTTCCATATTATGAAACCAATAACTTGAGAACATTTTCATTTGTCTGTCAACGTCCAATCAAACCTATTTTACCTCTTTTTTAAGGCTGTTTTTACTTACCTTTTACCATCATTATAATTATGTCCTTTATGACATTTCATTATAGTTTTATTTTTCATACTGGTGTTAACATACTGCGCTTTTACACCATTTTTGTGATGTAATATGGGATATACTATTCTAAATATTATATCTTTATCGTATATAGCGTATATACAGGGTGATTTTCTTTATTTGAGAACCCTAAATAATAGCTTTCATGGTTTCATAATTCTCAAGTAAAAAAATTCACTATATATATATATATATATATATATATATATATATATATATATATATATATATATATATATATGTTATAATGTTATAATGTTTCAGCCCAACAAAGACCCTAGGATCCACTCATGGCTGGTCTACCTAACTGTGTTCGTAATTGTGTATTGTGCATGTCTTCCGTGGTGGCGAAGGGGACCTACAATTTTACATGGTTTCCGAACCACAAGGAACATAAGAACATAAGAAATTTTTATAGTGGGCACACTAGGGGCCACGTCGGCCCATCGAGGCGGCTCCATTATGTAAAAACTGCCTCTACATTGACAACGACCAATTTTTACAAAACTAAATAATTATAATTTTAAAACTAATTAATTATCGATTTAAAACTAAAGATAGAATCTCTGGATCCAGAGGATCAAGTCATAATAGACTACTGTCCACAAATATGTTACACTCTATATCTATTTATAACCGACATGCAAATATATCAGATCCAAAGAATCCAGTCAATTTCATTACGATATCCATCAATACTAGTACCTTGCCAAACAAAAATAAGTCACGGTCCATATCAATTGCGGACCAAGTCACAATTTACAACCTTATACATTACAATATATATACTTAGGAGGAAAAGTGTAAGTGTGGCTGCAAAGACTGTACAGTAATGTAGAAATGTGTGTGCACCCATTTTGGGTTCCCATTTAAAGGTGTTTGTGGGGCAAGTGAAGATCATGAGTTTTTCAATACCTCACAGTACTATGGGGGGCACCGCTCGGCAGAGGAATCTCTTTAAATGGGGTGTGTAAGGACAGAGAGTATCCCCTAACCCAAGATGCTGCCTCCCTATATCCCACAACACTTGTAAAACTACGTTTTCTGAAATTTGTTTTCTACATCTTGGCTTAAATAATTTCATACTATGACCTCTAGTCTGGTTATTGTGATCTTTAATGAAAAGAGAATCAAAATCTATCTTATCCACCCTTAATTTTACTACCTTAAACTATACCCAATCTATCAACATATGCGTCTAATCGATTTTTAAACATGTTTATAGACGTGCTACTAATTCCTTCTACCGGCAAACTATTCTAGCTATTTACTATTCTATGCGTAAAATGTTTTTGACAACTGCTGTCTCGAACCTTCTACTTGTCAACTTTTACCCGTTATTTCTAGTCCTATTATATTGAGATATTTCAAAAAAGCTATCTCTATCTACGTTATCGAACCCATTCATAATTTTGAAAACCTGGATTAGATCACCCCTTAGCCTCCTAGTCTCGAGTGTAGTCAATTTTAACTCTTTAAGCCTATCCTCGTACGACTTTGACCTAAGCGACGGAATCATCTTAGTTGCTCGTCTTTGAACTCTTTCGATTTTGTTTATATCTTTGCGCATATGCGGATTCCAAAATTGGATCGCGTACTCTAAATGGGGTCTAACTAATGATTTATAAAGAGGAACTATAATATCGCGCGATTTGTACTCAAAATTCCGAACTATAAAACCTAACACTTTGTTCGCTTTATCGACCGCTGCTATACTTTGTTTCGCTACTTTTAAATCACCAGTGACTATAACTCCTAAGTCTTTTTCCTGCTCTACGCTTATCAACTCTTTCCCTGACATATTATACGCAAAATTACCGTTACGCGAACCTATATGTAAAATTTTGCACTATCGACGTTAAATCTCATTTGCCATGTGACTGACCAATCAACGATTTTATTCAGATCATTCTGGATTTTACCTCTATCTTCGTCATTAATCGTCCTACCACCCAGCTTCGTGTCATCCGCAAACTTTGAAGCTGTACTGACTAGGCCGACATCTAAATCGTTAATATATATATAAGAAAAAGCAAGGGGCCCAATACAGAACCCTGAGGAACGCCACTCGCTACATTAGCCCAACACGACTCCGCTCCATCAACGACCACCTCTGTTTCCTACCTCGCAACCACTCTTCTATCCAATTTATTACTACACCCCTGATTCCATGAGCCTTAATTTTTTCAACGAGTCTTTTGTGCGGCACGGTGTCAAACGCTTTTTGAAAATCTAAATACACTACATCAACCGCCCGATGTCTATCGTAAACGTCAACCACGCTTTGGAAAAATTCTAAAAGATTAGTTAAGCAAGATTTATTTCGCCTAAAACCGTGCTGCGTATTTCTATCTAGTTTATGTAATTCTAAGTGTTCGACTATACGATCCCTAATTATTGATTCCAGTAGCTTACCTACAACAGACGTTAAACTGATTGGCCTATAATTTCCCGCCGCACCTTTATCGCCTTTCTTAAAGATAGGTGTTAAGTTTGCTAACTTGAAATTATCTGGTATGCACCCGTCAGAAATAGACGCATTAAAAAATCTTTGTTAGCGGCACAACAATGCTATCTTTTAATTCTTTTAGTTGTATGGGATATATGGAATCCGGCCCCGGTGATTTACGCGTTTTCATTTTATCAATATAGCGCATTACCTCCCCTTCACTAACCACAATATTATCCAAAATATTACCATTATCAAAAGGTATTATGTCTATGACCGTAGGGATATTCGTTACATCTTCCATAGTAAAAACTGACGTGAAGAATTCATTTAGCAAGGTAGCCATTTCCTTGTTTTCAGAAACTAGATCTCCGTTAACATTTTTCAACGGCCCCAAGACACTTTTTACTGGATTTCTATTGTTGACGCATTGAAAGAATCGCTTGAGGTTTTCTTTACCGTCACGAGCTATGGAGATTTCAAATTCGCGCTTGGACTTTTTTATTACACTTTTCGCTTCACGCCTTAGAGATATGTAGTTATTGCACTTATGTAGCCTATAAGCCCTATCTCTACTCTTTATAATGTCTCCTACTCTAGAAGTAAACCACAAGGGCTTGTTATTTACTTTCGCACGCTTAATTTTGTACGGTACACATTCCTCATTTATAGTCCTAAATACTGTTTCAAACGATTCCCACAATAGTTTTGCATTGGAGTTCCCCATTACGTTTTCCCAATTGACGTGTGACAATTTATTTCGAAATTTACAAAAGTCTGGGAATTTAAAAGTGTGTGTGTGTGTGTGTGTGTGTGTGTGTACTCCACACCCACAAGAAAAGGTAAGAAGCAAATCCAAGGCCTTTTGTATATTTAAACATGTCCCTGACGAGATGTTAGAGTACACGCTCGAAAGGTCTTGGAATAGCTCTTTCTTTTCTCTTTAATTTCAAGTGTTCGATTGTAAAATTCATTATATAGGTTGTTTCATAGGTCTGGAGACATTGGAAATATGTAGAAAGCGTAATACAACTTTATGACAATGTTTTATTTTCAACATACTATTACAGAGGATGTTCAAATTGTTCATCCTCAACTTCAAGACACTTCATTACTCGTTTTATTTGAAATCTGTTGTCTACGTGGATAGACTAAGAACAATTGAGGATTTGAAAACTAATATCAGACTGGAACTGCAGCGAATTTCTGCTGAAACAATCAGAAGTGTTCAGAGAACTTGCCAGTTACGAGTAATGAAGGGTCTTCAAGTTCAGGGTAAACAATTTGAACACCTTCTCTAATAGTATATTAAAAATAAAACAGTGTCATAAAGTTGTATTACTATTTTTATATATTTCCAATGTCTCCAGACATATGAAACACCCTGTATACCTCGTTAACCTCATTGATGTTCGGTGTGTTGGTCTCTCTTTACACGAAGGTCAAGCTGGTGGCCCCGCCTCTAGCCCTGGCTTGGTGGAGGAACGAGTCGCTTTCTTGCGCTCTTCACCGCACATAGCCAGGTACACCCGGCTCATCCGCTACCGTCCATATATATATATATATATATATATATATATATATATATACTCGCATTATCTGTTTATATCTCGTGGGGAATACACACGTTCTTTCTCTCTGTATTAATATAAAATAACAAGGAAATAACTTGTCGGAGATTTATTCTATTTGCGCACGACAGTGTATAAAGTATCAGTGAATTCGTAGATATAAATTATTACGTAAAATTTATTGGGTGTAAGAAAGTGCAATATAGTTTATACGAAGTATTACAACTTAAAATATATTCAATCGAAATACGGTAGTCATCTGAGAAAAGTTTGGAACAAGAGGAGGGAAAAGGTCATAAACCAAACTCACGCGACAAATTCCCACTCAAACAAAAAGAAAAGAAAATTTTTTTTTTTGTATTACATCCGAATTCCCACAATATTCGCAATTTATTTAATTTACCAACAACTGGAAACGAAGCGATCAGGTGTGAATTTTGTCAAAAATTATATGAGTTTAATTGTATGACAAGAAAATATCTCTCGTGTCGAACGCGAAACATATTACGGGCATCAAATTTCTGTGTGACACGTGTGAACTCGTTCGAGGTATTTAAAGCAATGGAAAATATGATTATGAATGCAATGAGGAAGCAGAGAAGAATGGAAGAAAAAGATAACCATACTGTCCTGAAGGAAAACGATGTGGAAGAGAAAGAAATAGAAGTAAAGATGATGCGAAAAGAAGACATGATTGTAGAAGAAATAAAAGAAACAAACACAAACTGTGATGTGGTGAAACTACCAAATGAAGATAATGAAAAAAGGACGATAAAAACTAGAAACGTAGAGGATATCGTATGCAAATATTATGCAAAAGGGTATTGCAGATACCGGGATGGGCAATGCATCTATGTACATCCGACTTTATGCAACTTCCATTACAAAAATAGAAATTGTAAGTTTGGAAAAAAACTGCAAGTTCGTCCACCTTAGTATCTGAAAAATTTATACAAGATACGGAAGATGCAAGTAAGGGCAAAATGCTGTTACTACTACCATCAAAGGAACAAGACAGTTGAGCAGCCAAAACCATCAGCAATCAGGGTTACCAATTTTTTAGATGTAGCCAACACAATTCACCTACTAAATACCTTTCAACAAATACAAAGGCAGTTAACAAATACGAGGATCCGAGAGCCGTACAGAATAAATGCAGAAAGAAATTACATACGATATCGCGACAACATGTATCGAAACATAAAACAGGGAAGATTTTATTTTCGGGGGGGGGGGGGTGACAGGGCAACGAAACATGCACCACCAAGGGATAACGAATCTGTATTACATAAAGAATAAATTTGAAAAGAAAAAATTAAAAAATTCTAGACAGTATAAACGCCCTAAAACCAAACCATTCCCTGGACAAAATCACATACCTGAAAGCAAAGGTGTACAGACAAATTTTTTGGCTGGGAGTCGGCTCTAAATTTGTTGAAATAAAACATGCGGGGCCTGAATATTTTACAAAATTTTAACTTTAACATCCATGCCAAATATTGAATATTGCATGATTACAGAATTTTAACAATATTTTATTTAAAAAAACTAGAAGACACGAAGGTTTCCATGTACATATTAAATTTATTGAAATTTTGGTATTCCGAATGTTTTGGCTCCTCTTGCGGGGTGAGACAAGGCTCTTGCTCTCCCTATGCTGTTTAATGTGTATATTGACGGATTAATTGCTTCATTAATGAGGCAACAGTGGGATGTTGTATAGATAACACAAGGATAAATAATTTAGTTTATGCCGATGATATGGTGTTAATAAGTCCCTCTGTTAAAGGTCTGGATCGGCTACTAAAAGTCTGCGAAGTGTATTCGTAGAAACATGATATTCTTTTTAATGTTACAAAAACTAAGGTTATGCAATTTCATCCTAAAAGCTGTAATCAGCCAGGTGACATTAGGTTTAAAATAGTGGTGAAGTAATTGAGGAAGTACAAGAGTTTAAGTATTTGGATCAAACTATTACCAGCTCCTTGAGTGATGACTCGGATATAAGAAAACAATCTCGAAGCCTTTGTGCTAAAGCGAATATAACTTTAAAGAACTTTCGGTTCTGTACAAGTGAAGCTAAAGATACTCTCTTTTGTACTTTCTGCAACTGTGGGTGAATTATAAAAAAGGTTCTGGCAGAACCCTAAATTTGCTGTACAACAGTTGTGCTCAGCTTCGCAAATGTTTGCTACCCGCAATGTCCCGAGCTTCCTGGAGGTAACAAGGCGTGCCCAATACAGTCTAATGCAAAGAATTAAAAAATCAACCAACCCGATTATCCAAGCTATCCATGAGTCCTGCCGTTTATCCTTAAGCTATGGAATTCTTGGTACGAAAACGTCTGTCTGTACCTCCACTTAACTCCAACATTACTGTATTATTTCTAATCAACTGTATATATTTCTATCCTTAGTATGTGTACTGTCATTGTATTAATAATATTTGTCATATGGACTATAGTCTGCCAATAAGCCTTTTCATTTCATTTAATTTCATTTAATCTTCATGACAACCACTGAATATTACATGATTACAAAAATCTAACTACTTTATCTTAATACCAAATACTGAGTTATTACATGACCAAATGCACACATTATGGTAGATGAAACTGAAGCTGTTCTATAGATGACTGCGTACACAATACAATCCATATGGTATTTATAGTTTAGTAAGAACATTTTTTAGAGGTTTCCGATATTATTTTTAATTCTTGGAGTCTTTGTCTTTGGACACACACACACACACACACACCACACACACACACACACACACACACACACACACACACACACACCATATCCATACCAATAAAAAAGTATTTAATGTAGATTATTACGTTAACCCTATTGCATCAAAATGCCTATCCAGATTTGCCTTAAACTGGTTCAAAGTATGATCTAGTATGACTGATTAGCCACCATCTCTAACCTATGTGATAATCCACTAATACAAAATAAATAAGACAATATACATTCTGTACTAGGTACATGGGTAGATATATATACTTCAAAGACTAAACCATTCTTTTAACAGACAAACCTAAATCATGTTATCAGAAATCATAACACTTCTGGTTTACATATACGATTAAGTGCTAATTTTACATAAATTCATGCGTATTTAACATGAATACAACTTATATTTTAAATAAAAAGATTTATTATCGTTGCGTGAACCAAAATTGTTATTTTGTACAAAACCAACGAGATGATCAACGGAAATAATATGATAAATAAATGCGCTACTTAGCAATTTGTCTCCAGATTTCTCAATACCGATACAGTACTTATAAATCGTAATTTCATTCTTAATTTTGATTGTTTCTCTAAATCTCTTTTTTATAATAGTTAACCATAAATTTAATGATGAATTCGGTAAAAGTGAATTTAATGAGGAAATATATTAATTTTTCTCATGGTGCGCTGAAAATAGCATTAGCATTAAATATTTTTAATGTATGGATAGGTAATACTTTCTGTTACCTGACTCACTATGTAAAATAATATTTGGTTACCTGCTTTATTAGGAGAGTTGTCGGGTTTCTTGACCTCTGGCTTGTAACAAACGAATAAAGTCGCCAAGTCATTTTGCCCGAATCACAGATGTTAATGTCCGAATCACAGATGTCATTGCCCGAATCACAGATGTCATTGCCCGAATAGATTAGTTTCTGCGAATTCTGAGGGGGTAATCGCCCCCAGAACCCCCGCCTCGTATGCCTATGCCTGAAAGGATTCATGCAAGAAACAAGAGCAGACTTTACACGCCTCACGGAAACTCATCTGAAGGACTGCCAGACGAACTGTGAAAATTTAGTTTTATATTGACAAAAAAGAAATACAAATTGACAACTATAATAACATACTTCGAGCCGATATTGGACCACCTTACATGAATTTCAGTAGAAATAGGGCTCGATATAAAACAGCCATAAGACGGTGTAAACAGGAAACAAATTATATTTCACACTTAAAGATTTAAGACTGAGACCCACTTAAACAATAATAAAAAAATGTTGAAAAATTGTTAGGAAGGAAAAGGGATATATCAAGAATACCCTCCCATCAACAATCATTTGGGTGTCTGAGAAGTAAGAAATTGCAAGTTTGTGGAAAATACACTATTCAAACATTCTTAAGAACGTGGGTGGAGTTACTCTTAACCTCTTAACCTGAAATCAGCACGGCATTTTCTCTAGCTTATCACGCCCCTTGTCAAAACTAACATGGGAACACTTTATCCAGCAATAATTGAAGGCATATATCTGTTGCCTTCTGCTTCTTAAAATTACCTGAAAATTTTGTTATGTGGGTAAAATAAAAAATTTATGAACATTTTCTAATCAGTTTAGTTTCAAAAGATTCCACTCAAATGATTTGTGGATGTATGTAATGAAAGAAATTGTATGTAAATACATTGATAGCAGTGCCTGGCTCAGAACGCCTGGCTCAGAGCAATCCCAGGTAAGCTGGGCGTACCTGACTATGTGAAGTGGAGAGTACAAGAATTGGGCGACAAGCTTGACCTTCGTGAAATGAGGAATCATCGCACGAAACATTTGAAAGGTATTAGATGCGATGGAGGATCTATCAAGCAAACTTTTAATATCTTTTGATATTTTGATGAATAGAGGCCAAATAAAGAGTAAATTGCAATTTCACCTATTTATATTTTTCTTTTACAAAATTGTTTTGTGAAGCACGTGATAAGAATTAATCCATTTATTAGTGTGAAATGAGCAGTACAGGCCTAAAGAGATAATATAAACCATTAAGAGTGTTGCCAAACATTCAACGTGTGCAGGAGTGCCAATTTTAAAGCTGCACTCGGGCGAATACGGTGGGAAAGAATGAGTTAATACATAGGTTGTAATGAAACATCCTTTAGGCAGGGAGTCATTGAAAATACTGAGAGCTTAGTACTGGAATTATAACAGTTTGATTGAAGAGTTAAAGACAGGCGCTTCTTCAGATATAGATGACCTATCGAATGAACATTCAAAGTATGCTAATGATGTGGTAAATTTCCATACGCTGATAACGCGAGGTACGTTCCGAGAGACTCCCGCGATATCGCGGTCGGCGTTATCTATTGTACAATAAAAGTCTTGTGGTAAATATAGGTTAGGTTCTAAAGACTACCAAATAAACGAATTTTACCTATAAACCATTACATTTTTGCCTAAAAAACAAACTAATATTGTATTGTAGTATAGAGTATATTGACTTGCAAATAAAATTTAACAATTAAGCACATAATATACGTAAGTGCTGAGAGTGCCACTGACGCTAGCTCTGATTGGCTGACAGCGCCATGTCACCATGTCACACAACACGTGACTCTCTCACAGTTTCAAGCTTTCATTCTCGTCCGCCCGTAGTTGCTGGGTGCCTGGCTTAAATTTTCTCAGTTTAGCTTAAAAAATATCGGATTATTCGGGTCTCGATCCGAGTAATCAGAAAAGTTGTTTAATATTTTTTGCTGTTATTCGTGTACCTCAATATCAAAATCCGCGTTATCAGGATGTTCTACTGTACCTCATTGTTTTTCTTAGCTATACTATCTCATATTTTTGTGTAAAGTTTATGAAGATATATATAGAGCAAAAAAAATTAAAAGCCATACAATCAATGGATTAGCTGGAGAACGTGCTGAAATCAGCACAGCATTTTCTCTAGCTTATCACGCCCTTTATCAAAACTAACGTGAGAACATTTTATCCTGCAATAATTGAAGGGATATTTCTGTTGCCTTCTGCTTCTTAAAATTACCTGAAAATGTTGCTATGTAGATAAAATGAAAATTTATGAACATTTTCTAATCAGTTTGGTTTCAAAAGATTCCACTCAAATGATTTGTGGATGTATGTAATGAAAGGAATTGTATGTAAATACATTGATAGCAGTGTAACTATTTATAGTTGTTTGTTTGATATAAATAAAGCGAATCAAAGCAATATACAGTATTTAAGAACTTACGAATAAAACAAAAGAATGTTTAATGGAACGTGTGTATTATTGAAAGTTTGATTTACACATCAAAATTTGACAGTTAGATGGGGTAAGATGTTTTTTCGACTGTTTTGGAACTTCATTTGGAGTTAGACGAGGCTCCTTGCTCTCTCCTCTGTTACAGATTGTGCTTAGTGATGGTTTAATTGCTTCTCATATAACAAGGCCAAAGTAGAATATTGTATAGATAATAAGAGGATAAATAACTTATAGTCTGTACCGATGATATGGTATTAATAGCTATTTCGGTTTAATGTCTGGATTATCTTGCAAAAATTTGAGGATTACTGTATATTCGTAGAACCACCATATTGATATCAATGCTACTAAAACTAAAGCAGCTTCAGACTAATTATAAAGAGGCTGCTGCCAGATTCTTTGGAATTCTGCATAATTTACATGCAAGATCTTCAGCTTCGCAAATGTTTGCCAACAAAATATCTCGGGCCTCCCGAAAGTAACAATACGTATTCAACACAACCTAATGCAAAGAATTAAAAACTCAGTTAATCCAGTTATCGAAGCTATCCATCAGTCCTGCCACCTATCTACTAAAATATGAGCTTCATGGTGTGAAAATATTTGTCTCTATAGCTCCAATAACATCGATACTGTTAATTTTCATTTTTATTTTTAATTCTATTTCAGTTTTTAGTTTTTATTATTACTGTCTGTCGAAAGGAAATTACTTTCCTGCCGATAGAAAAATTTTCATTTTCATTTCCATTTTATTCCATTCATAAACAAGGAGATTTATTAGTGAAACAAAGCGCGTTTTGGAGTGTTTGTTTTGATTATGGATGAACTGGATTAAAAAATTTAATTTTGTTTTGTATTAATTTTTACAGTATGAAAGTATATGGAATTACTTTATATATATATATATATATTAGGGTGGTCCAAATCCATAGGGGAAATTTCAAAATTGTCTTAGATAGACTCCACAAGTGTGGTGTTTGTCCATTTAGTGTCCACATGGTCTGTGCAAAATTGCAGCGTGATTGGTGAATATTTAGAGGTCGCCCCACTCTGAATATATATATTATATAATGTACTTTTTCTTCCGTAGGTCCGATGGCTCAAACTCGATCAATTCCAAAAGTTTGGCTTCTAGGGATGGCAACTGGAACTTTATCCACGTCAAGGCTCCCTACATGCCTTGACGCCCTCCTCTTGGGGCAATACCACCACATCAAACAAAAGCAAACCACCTCCGACAGTCTGAACCAGGCATGCCAGAGGGTGATTGAAGTCTGGACCCGAGCGCGGATCCCAACTCAACGGATCGACTCCTGTGTCCGTAAGCTTTCAAAGCTTTTAGACCGCTACAAAACACTCAAGAAGCACAGGACCAGGCAACGTGCCAGCGATAGAATGAATGAAGACATCT
The DNA here is from genome assembly GCA_023014485.1 of Bathynomus jamesi. NCBI lineage: Eukaryota > Metazoa > Arthropoda > Malacostraca > Isopoda > Cirolanidae > Bathynomus > Bathynomus jamesi. The sequence goes on along the minus strand of JAJOZX010013355.1, from coordinate 48,615 downwards.
TCAAAGCGGACATCCAGGAACTGTTTGACATCGCAACCAGTGATGCCATGAGCACAATCGTCAACGTTGAGGACCGAAATTTCCTGTCCATGCAGCGCAAGGACGTCAATTCTTGCAGCATGGCTGGCATTGATAAGGAAACGACTACACAAGAGGACAGAAAGCGATCCAGAATGGAGAAGGAAGCCAAGAGGAAGGCAAGGCATGAAGCAACACAGAAAGATTTGGAAGAAGCAGGAGTGTCATCAATTGATCTTTCCTCTTCTTCTTCTCCCTTTTTTCGCAAGACGACGACGACTATAGACCATCGGTTCCGATTCCTTCTTCGTCTGAAGCTCCGGCACCAAAGCGTCCCAAGAACAAGGTTACGAACATTTTCCAATCTCCAGAAGTCATTGGAGCAATGGATCGCACCAATCTTTCTGACCGGAATGCTGTTTTCGTAACTGGAGCTGTATTACAGGCCGCGGGGCATGATCTGTCTGGGATGACGTGCTCTCGGAGCTCTATTCATCGCTACAGAGAAAGTGGGCGAGAACAGGCAGCTCGAGAAGACCTAGAATCATTCTCTCTAGAAGACCCTGTCCTTCTCCATTGGGACGGAAAGCTTCTCCCCGGCATTGAAAGGATGAAGACGAATGTGCATCGGATAGCAATCCTTATAACATTCAATGGACAGGAGAAGCTGCTTGGTGTCCCAAAGATGAAACAAGGAACTGGAGAAGCACAGGCCCAGGCATGCCTTCAAACTATGAAATTATGGAACGTGGAACAGCATGTGAGAGGTCTCGTCTTCGATACCACTGCGTCAAACACGGGTTTACATCGCGGAGCCTGTGTCAGGATTGAAGAAGCATTGGGTCACGAGCTAGTTTGGATCGGTTGTCGACATCATATACTTGAAGTCGTACTTGCTGATGTCTTTGCCTCAATATTTGGCTCAACAGGAAGTCCTGAAACAGGCCTTTTTAAGCGATTTCAAAAGGAATGGCCATCTCTCTCCCACGAAGCATTTGTCTCAGCATCGGACAGCTTGTTCGAGAACCTCAACTCCAAGAGATGAGAAAGAGATGCTCACTTACTTACCTAACGCTCTTCAGGCAAGCCAACCTCGTGACGACTACAAGGAGTTCCTTGAACTATCTTTGCTCTTCCTGGGGGAAAGACTGGTGGTCAACTCTTTATCCGAGCTCCGGGTCCCATGCACCACGCGAGATGGATGGCGAAGGCGATTTATGCGCTCAAAATCTACCTCTTTCACTATCAATTCAAGCTCACAGCACGCGAAGAACGAAACGTGACTCAGCTGGCTTTATTTGTCAGTCTGATTTACGTCAAGTACTGGCATGAAGCGCCAATGGGGACACAAGCTCCTCTGAATGATCTCAAAATGCTGCATCTTCTGGAAAAATATCCACACGGAGGAGCTGCACAAGCGGCGAAGACAGCTCTAAGACGCCACCTGTGGTACTTGTCGGAGCATCTGATTGGACTGGCCTTCTTCGATAATAGGATCGATCCTGATACCAAAAGGAGAATGGTTCAACACCTCCAACATCCCCAAAAGAATGGCTGCCCCCGACGAATCGACATGGCGGAAGCTGGTGTTGAAAATGATGTGGCATCCTTCGTCACGAAAAGGACATTGACCCTCTTTGATGCCTTGAAAGTTGGAGGTAAGGAGGAAGCGCGCCAGTTACTTCAAAAAGATCCACGGGAATGGCCAAATGACAAGAACTACAGGGAACTTAGAGATCGCGCCTTAAAGATGAAAGTCGTCAATGATGCTGCCGAGCGAGGTATTGCTCTCGCACAACGCTACAATGACACTTTGACACGAAACGAGGACCAGAAGCAGTACCTCCTACAAGTCGTAGCCGCCCACCGAAAACAGATACCAATACCATCCAAGGCGACTCTGATGCAGAAGAAATAATGAAGATACACCCATTATCATGTCCTATTGTCTTACTGTTTTCTTTCATATTCTTTGAGAACCAAAAAAAATTTAGTTATTCAGTTGTCTATATATTTTCCCAAATTTTCAAAAAGGGGGCAAGTGGGGCGACCCCTAAATATTAACCGAATAACGTGAAACTTTGCACAAATACTGTCCACACCAAGAGGCATAAAACTAACCTTGTGGAGAGAACTTAGTCGATGCTTTAACTTTTTGGACCACCCTAATATAATATATATATATATATATAATATATATATATATATATATATTATATATATATATATATATATAGGGTGTCCCAAACAATGGTCCTATTTTTATTGGCCTGTTTTATAATGAATTTATATTTTATTGGAGTTTCGTCTTCAGAAAGTTAACAGAGTTTAGTTTTTATTCCGCACCTATATGCATATACATTTTTAATCTTTCATTACTTAACAGCTAATAAATATTGTAGCTTAAAACCGTTCTTTCACCATTTCATACTTAAAGCAATAACTTTTCCTAATTTCTCGAGGAGGACGTATGGTTCTGACGGGGTCCCTCCTCTTGTTTTCAAGAACTGTGATTTTGTGCTGACACCCTGCCTAGGCAAACACTTTCGTCTTTGTCTTTGATCTGGTACCTTTCCCTCCTGTTGGAAGTTCGCTTTCATTCAGCCTGTCTCAAAGCGGGGTAACCGCTCTCAACCCTCCAACTATCGTCCAACTGCCCTGATTTCTTGCCTTTCTAAAGTTTTTGAATTTATCCTTAATAGGAAGATTCCTAAACACACTCTTGGTCATCTTCCTTTCGGGATTTCGGTGAAACCTTTGCTATTGCGCTAGACATGTCTAAAGGTTTTGATAGAGTCTGGCACAAATCCTTAATTTCGAAACTGCCCTCCTTCGGTTTCTATCTTTTGTCTGTACCTTTATCGCTGATTTCCTTTCTGGCTGATCTACAGTATAGCTACAGTTGTAGATAATCTATTAATTTTGATGTTCGTCAGGGTTCTGTCCTGTCACCCCAATCTCTTTCTTTTATTTATTAATGCTCTTTTAAGTCGCATTTATTGTACAATCCACGGCTATACCAATGATTCCACCCTTCCTTTCTTCACACACTTTACAAAGAGCCCCTCCCCTCTCAACAATCACGACATGCTTCGCGCGAGACAGCTATGGCGCATGGACTTCTAATCTTTCTACCGTATCTGAGTGGGGAAGAGAAAACCTCGCGGTTCAATGCCACAAAAAGCCAGCTCCTTTATCTGTCTACTCGTCACAATCTTCCACACGACTGTCCCTTTATCTTCAGCAATTCACAACTCACTCCTTCCTCTTCTCTTAACATTCTTGGTGTTTCTTTTTCTCGTAATCTTTCCTAGAAAGATCATATATGCTCTCTGTCTAAAACAGCTTATAAAAAGTTACGTGCTCTGTGCTGGCTCCGCAGTTTCTTTACCCCCACTCAGTTGCTGTCTCTGTACAGGGGTCTTGTCCACTCCTGTATGGAGTACGTTTTTCATGTGTGGGGTGGCTCAACCCACACAACTCTACTTGACCGGGTGGAATCAAAGGCTTTTCGTCTCATTAACTCCTCGCCTCTTACTCACTGTCTTCAATCCCTTTCTCTTCGCAGCAATGTTGCCTTACTCTTTCTTTACTATCGCTATTATAACGGATACTGCTCTTCTGAACTCTCTAACTGCATGCCTCCTCCTTTAAGGAGGGCATGCAGTATTAGTCTTTTTACACATTCTCATCCTTCTTCTGTCCAACTCTCTAACGCAAGGGTTAATCAATATTCTCAATTCTTCATCTACTCAACCGGTCAACTATGAAACAACCTTCCTCATTTCATCTTTCCTCCTGTCTATGACCTCCAATCTTTCAAACGCAGTGTCCAGCAACTTGAAAACTTTAGAACTTGATTTTAGCTATCTCCTACTTGTTTGGGGCCGTTTAAGTGGACATTCGCCCTTAACCCCCTCCTATTTGCAGAAAAAAATTGAATAATGACATGAATTATAATAATAATAACGCAGTAACCTGATGATGAAGTGCAAAGAATTGCGGGAATGAAATTGAGTGTCCAAGTTTAAAATAGGAATGACAATATATGGCCAAGGAAGGTTGTTAAAAATGGCCCTCACATGATGGAGTCTCGCTTGCGACTGAAGTAGGTTGATAAGTATACCACCGAGGGTATGCTGTGAGCTGTGACGTCATCTTCTTCTAAGCACGAATTATACCCATATAAGGAAAACCGTGTCACTGTGTGTATATATATTAAGGATGTGCGATTCAGGACTTTTCATTTCGATTCGATTTTCGATTCGATTCGGCCACTTAATTTCAATTCTCGATTCGATTCTCGATTGTTTTTGTTTCATCAATAAAAGCCCTCAAACTTTTTCTGAACCATCAAAAAGACTAACAGTTTCACTCCTCTCGAACGAGGATAGACAGAAAATGAGCCCAGTTTGGTAATAAACTATTTTTTTAATGAAAGTGTAACATATTTAATTCTCAACATATAAGAAAGAACGAAATAACTACTTTTTTTAATGAAAGTATAATACATTTTAGTATAACAAAATTTATGTTGGAACTTAAAGTTTAGGTTCTACCTTCGCCACTATGTTCCGCACACCCTGTTCCAAATTTAAATATCCACCATACTTGCCAGACAGTTTAAACTAAGTCGGAACAGCCAGAATCGAAATTCTCGAGTCACTGCGCGCTGATTCGGGTCGGGTTTCGATTCTTTTGTCGAATCAACCCGAATCGAGTTTTTCAATTCCCGCACACCCTTCATATATATATATATATATATATATATATATGCGCCTCAGTGGTGTAGTGGTTAGCATCGCTGACTACTAATCCATCTGCCCCGGAATCGAGACCCGGTCACTGCAGGCAGCGCGCAGCAAAACCCAGCTGTTCATCCTTCCACACAATAAAAAAAATTGGTTGGTAGATAAGTGGGTACCCTGAGTAGTCTAGTGGTTAAGACACTGGGCTGCTGATCGGAAGGTCGTGAGATCAAGTCCGGGCGAGGATTTTGTAATTTCTGACGTGGTGGGGCGTGGTTCGGATTCCGCGTTAAACTGTAGGTCTAAGGTAGAGTGACAAACTTGACCTTCGTCAGAATGAACAATTCGGGCGGAGGCAAAACCAAAGTTAACCAACACACACACACACACACACACACACATATATATATATATATACACCTTGTAAACTTCTAGAAGCCCCGTATGATGATTAGTCAATTCACAAAGATAAGGCTCGTGGCCCCACCTCTCTCTCTCTCTCTCTCTCCTCTCTCTCTCTTCTTTCTCTCCCTCTCTTTCTTTCTCTCCCTCTCTCTCTTTCTCTCTCTCTCTTCTCTCTCTCTCTCTCTCTCTCTCTATATATATATATATACAGGGCGTCCCAAAAAAATGTATACACACTTTAACAGCTGATAGCTCAATTGATGTTTCTTTCTTTCCAAGTTAAACCCATTAAAATTAATAATGCCAGTCAGACTAAGCTTTGAACAAAGGAAATTCATTCTAAAATGCTACTGGAAGTGTGAGAACGCAGTTGAAGTGCAAAGACAGTTTAGGAGGGAGTTTCAAACAGATCCACCAACGCGACTTACTATCACTCGAATTAGAGATAAGTTTGAAGCCGATGGAACTGTTCAGAATGTCCACAAGAAGCGTTCCGGAAGACCACGGACATCGACAAGCCCCACAAAGCAAGAAAGAGTACTGGAAACGTATCACCAACGTCCAAGAAAATCTGTGCGGCAAGCGAGTCGTGAGGTAGGAATTTCAGAATCGTCTGTCCAACGCATTTTAAAGCGCTGTCAATGGAAAAGTTACATTCCAAGATTAGTCCATGCTATTAATGAAGATGATCCGGACCGAAGAGTGGAGTATTGCGAGTGGTACTTGGCACAATGTGGATGTGGATTGGACGAAGGGGTTTCGTAGAATACCCTCCGCGTTCACCAGACCTCACACCACTAGACTTTTTTTATGGGGATACTTAAAAGACAAAGTCTACGCTATAAAACCTGCAACAGTCGCTGAATTGAGAGCAGCCATTGAACGAGAATGCACACAAATACCAAACGAAATGTTTCGTGATGTTTGCGATTCCATTGCTTCGCGTTATCAGCAGTGCCTGGACCAGAACGGACGTCAGTTTGAAAACAGGCGTTGACAAAACAATTAAATAATGTCTGTAGATTCTATTACATTTTGAAAATGAAATGTATTTTAATAAACACTGCCTTTATAATTATTTAAAGTGTGTATACATTTTTTGAGGACGCCTGTATATATATATATATATATATATATATATATATATATATAAACTAAAATAAATGTTGCTTGCCAAACTTTAACTGATATTTACTTTAAGTCGAGCTGTCGTAAATAAAGACCAAATTAAAATCGACATCCAAATAGTGCGCAATAGTACAGAAAGAAAGGTTTCCACGGAAATTGAGTTAGTTTTCATGTGACAAAGAAACGGCCTTTATACAGAGACCACTTTCCCCTCTTCTTTACTCGCACACAATACACCTTTAATACAACTTTAATCTTTGCAAATTGCTTGTCTTGCAATCTACCACATATTCCACTTCTCTTTTACAACCAGACATTTTCATTTATGCAATTTTGGCGTATATTAATGGACTTTCAAATAGGAGACACTGTTCTAGAATTACCTCGCCAATTGCCTCACGACGTCAAATTGTAATTTAATTTTCTCTTTTACTGTTTTATTTTTAACAGATTCCTTCCTTTTAACATTTTCCTCCCCTCTTTGTCTGGTGCCATCATTGTTTCCGTCTTCTTTTGAGGTTACCAGAGGGGGACCAGGGGGCAAGAGAGGGGGAGGGAAGATTTTGAAAATTGTTTGGAGCTTTTGAAAGTACTTAGCGTTCGTGAATTGGCATATGTGCATTGTGCAGTCACGTTATTTTAATGGGTATGTAGTCTCTGTCATTAGTGGCTTAATGTATACTAATAACAATGTGTTTATATTCTGTTATTTGTATGCTATTATTAATTATGAATTTTAATATACAGGGTTGACACAAAGTTTGGAATTAATGGAATAATTTAGAACTATAAAACTATATTTTCTATTGATTCCAGACTTTGTGCCCACCTTATATATATATATACAGGGTGTTTCATAACATGTGGAACGCACTTTCAAGATGGATTCAGGACCTGAAAATAATGAAAAAAATCTGTATAAACATATGCCCAAAATCGCTTTGTTTCCGAGTTACAGCCCGTTATGCGTTCCAGCAAGTATCCGCCTTACCTTTAAATGAAGTGCTCAAAATGACTGCCTTGCGCTTGAATACACGCCTGAACACGCCTCGTCATAGACTGCTTCACACGTTCAAACATTCCAGGTATTGCTCAGATTTTCTGGCATCCTTGTTCTACACGTTGGCGAAGTATTTCAACGTTGTCAATGGTGTCACGTAAACGATGGATTTCAAATGACCCCACAGGTAAAAATCGAGTGGATTCAGGTCCGGGGAGCGAGCAGGACACGCAATGGGTCCTCCATGGCCTATCCATTTATCAGGGAAATGGTCATCCAAATAGTCTCTGGCTACTCAACTAAAATGAGGCGGAGCGCCGTCATGCATAAACTACATACGACGTCGGACACCAAGATGAACTTCATCTAGTAAATGGCTTAAATCATTCCTTAAAAAATTGGAATACGATTCTCCTGTTAATCTTCCAGGCAAAACAAAAGAACCGATTAAGTTGTCGGCAATAAGTCCTGCCCATACACTGATACTAAATTGTTGTTGGTGCCTTGACTGGATGATGGCATGCGGATTCTCTTCGGCCCAGTGATGAGTGGTGTGAAAATTGATCACGCCATTTCTTGTGAAGGCAGCCTCATCAGGAAACAACACGGAGGATAGGAAAAGAGGATCGCGAGCACACTGTTGAAGGAACCAAGTACAAAAAGCATCTCGTGGTGGGAAATCAGCTTCAGTAAGTCCTTGTACTCTCTGAATGTGATATGGGTAAAGCTGTTGTTCCCGTAAAATTCTCCACACAGTTGTGTATCTTACACCCTCTGCTGCTGCTATCCTTCGGGTGCTGACACCAGGATGGTCCTCCACGCGATTCAGGACCCACTCCTCCAACTTAACAGTTCTGGCGCTGATTGGTCTACCACCATCTGAAATTCGCTTGTTGAATGATCCTTTATCACCAAGACGCTCGTCTATTCTCTGAAAGGTCTTCTTATCTGGCAGACGGCGATTCGGAAACCTTTCCGCATACAGACGTCTTGCTGCGGCCGCATTACACTCGGCAAGTCCATACATGAGATGCATGTCTGCCATTTCTCTGTTTGAATAAGCCTCCATTCTCACTTTAAATGCACACTATCATTGAATAGCACACAATCTTTTAAGTGTTTTTTTCTTCACTGGACTTCACTTATTCACGGTAAGAAGTTACAAATACGAACAGTGAAACACCGCGATGCACCTCTGACTGACTGATGGCTCTACACTCAACGATATTGAAACATGTCATAGAGTGTACGAAACATTACAATCGGCAAGGCCATACATGAAATAAGTCCCGTACACATTGACAAACATTGTCGGTAAGCAGTGTTTGTAAACAGCTTGCGGAAAGAATTGCTGGAACACAAAACGGGCTGTAACTCGGAAACAAAGCGATTTCGGACATATGTTTATATAAACTTTTTTCATTGTTTTCAGGTCCTGAATCCATCCTGAAAGTGCGTCCTACATGTTATGAAACACCCTGTATATTGTTAAATCCACACGAAAGCGCTTGGTCGATATTGTTTTCTTTTCTTGGTGATATGACTGCAGAGAGAGAGAGATTAATGTGATTGTTAGTTAATGCAACTTGACGTGGTTATTAATTAGAAATATGTTTTATATAAACTGCATAGAGAGAGAGAGAAATTAGTTTTAAAATCCCTGTTGGTATGCCCAGAGAGTAGTTAGTTTTAAAATTACAGTTGGCAACTATGTGCCTCATTTTCAGGCAGATGTTTGCTAAAAGTTGTGATCGCAAGACATATTGTATTTCATAGTGCTTTTTAATGTAAATTCCGCTAAGCTGACTAGACCTCTCTCCCTTTCAATGCCATATTCATCTTAATTCGCCCCACTTTTAATCACCGTTTTTCAAAAGTTAAATCGAATAAAATCATAGAAAACCTATTTCGTGTTTCGGCTTCCCATACCTTAGAAACAATCAGACACGCTGTGAAGTCAGCCGGGCACTGCATGCAGTTAAACAAAATTCATTATAGAGAAACTGTTAGAGTTTACGTAGAATAAGTTCGATAAAACAAATATAATTATAACTTTATAAATAAATAAAAATCATGTCAATACAATAAAAATCTACATTAAAAGAAACCACTACAAAAAGAACCATCAATAAATATAATCATAGTATGAATTTTTAAAAACATTTGAACCAGTAAAGAAAGGAAAAAAAAACGAAATTTGACCGCCTTATATTCGAGCCGTGATAGTCATCGTACGTCTGGCAAGCGAAACAGTCTCAGCATTGAGCATGAAATCTGATTAGATGCGCCGCTCTCCATAATCTTTGATGGCAACACGCGAGCGAAGCCGTGACGTCACAGGCTGTCACTTGGATTAAATTATTGCCATGGAAGGGGCAGAAAATAACTCAATTAGGAAAAAATTCACACTTTTAAGATTTATATATATATATATAGCACCCAAGGATGATGGGGCTCGACCCTGCAGTCCTTATCACCCTTGGTCTTTTTCCACTTCGACTGTCCCCTCCGCCCTTTCTTTTTCCTCTGTCTTTCCTCTCACTTTTTCTTTGTTTTTCCGCCGAGATATGCCCTTTTAAATAGAGGCGAATCGGTTCTTCCCGAACTTAAAATATATATATATATATATTAGATATATAAACAACACCATAGATAGTTATCATAATTACATCCTCTCCAAATTAGTTCAACTTTGAACAGGGAGTTCAGCCACAAATGATTTTTAAAAGTTCAGTGCATTGTTTATCTGGAGCTTTCTCATTGTCTTGCAAATTGAATATATATTATGGAGCTAGCAACACTTTGGATACCACGGGTACCAAAGCAATAGATAGCCACATCATAAGGCGTGAAGAGCACGGGATTATGACCTCCATGCAGGGGTGTATTTAGAAAGAATATTATTTAAAGCAAATAATGACAAAAGTATTTTCATAAATAAAAAACAGAGCAGCTGTGCATATATATATATATATATATATATATATATATATATATATATATATATCTATATATATAATTTAGGACACTATAGATTAAATTGTAGATAGATAGCAAGGCCTTCACTACTCCTCAGAACACCGTTCCGCCCATACCCATTGAAGGTAGGAGCAGCTCGCAGCATCATTACCAAGTACATAAATGGTCAATATAAATCTATTACCGACGTAATAACGAAACACTAACAACAAAAATGTTATGAAAATTTAGACGATGCAGCTGTAAAAGTGTTGTAACAGAGTATAACTTAAATTCATACCTCTATTATATACTTTCCCATAACAGAAAAGGACAAAGAGTATGAAATTAAGAGCCGGAACCTTTATCCGATTTTGTCGGTCACTGTCGCTTAGATTTCTCGTGTCGATCGCCTTCCGAAAACCGCGACCATTTTCCCTGTCCCAATTCTGCTGACTCATCTTGGCGTGGTTAGGTCACCGTGGTTGATTTATGTGCTTTGTGAGCTATCAAAATATACTTTCTTTGAATAATATATATATATATATATATTGTGTGTGTGTATATATGTGTATATATATATATAAGGGTCATCTTTTAATACAGATTATTTTAAAATTATACCCAGAACAATTCGGGCAGAAGCAAAACCAAGGTTTACCAAGGTATAGGGCAATTTTTAGCACGTAAAATCATTTCAAGTACAAGAATGAAGGGTCATTGTACTAATTGGACTCCAGTACGTATTCCATTAGGAGAAAGGAGGGCCTCATGAAAGCTCATTATTTCCCTCCTGAATTTACACTAGTTCAAATGTCTCTTTTTTTTCAATTTATCTTTAAAATGATAAATATATTTTTGGTGGGGCATTAGTTTGGATCCCAAGTACAGCGGTAGATTTCCTTTGTCATATGACATTAGCTGTAACGAAGGAGGTTTTAAACAACCCTTAAAATCCATCTTTTTTTTTTTAATTGCCCTAAGCTTGCTCTACACAAACTAAGAAAATAGTCTCTATATGTCATTTCAAACGCTCCGAGCATGCCGTATGTTGAGGCTGCGTTCGACTATATATATATACTTTATATATACAGTATGAGTATATATATATTGTAACAACATGTAAAATTATTTCGTATGGAAAAGAACTAAACCATTGTACAAATATGATTACAAAATAATTAATTAGTGAGGAGGGCCAGAAACTGACGCACCGCTCAGGCCAACTAACGATGTCCATTGTATTAACTCCCGTTTTATTATTAACACAATCATCGGGAATCGAACCGTCTACTTCAATGTCTTCACTTCGCTTATCACTGGTCGAAAAAATCGAACTTTTTCTCTCATCAAAGATGTTTATACACTTTCCTAGACCAATTCCGTACGCTGATTCCAAATCTGTTTTCGGTTTTCCTCTAGCACATGTAGTTATCGAAATATGACTGGTGTTAATTTCAGCACAATTTATCGTAAAAATACAACTTTATTCATAAAATGAAATGTACACCAACCTAAAAACGTTGCGAGTACAATTTTCTTTTGTAAACCTTGTCCGGATCGTCGCGTACAACATCCAGCAGTAGTCTACCAGCATACTTTCGTTCCAGAAACCTTGGTTGCGATTTTCCATTGACTCGATGTCTTGATGGAAGCGTTCCCCCTGTTCGTCACTCACAGCACCAAGGTTTTCGGGAAAGAAATCCAGATGCGAATGTAAAAAATGTATTTTCAAGGACATGCGACAACCCATTTCTTGATATGCATCGAGCAGTTTCTGAACTCCATCTTTGTATGCGGGACACTTGTGGTTACCCAAGAAGTTTCCACAAATCCATTTGAAAGCCTGCCATGCTTTTAGTTCCAAGGCATTGAGGCTTTCTTCAAAGCTTTCATCCTGCAGAACCTCCCTGATTTGAGACCCCCCAAAGATTCCCTCTTTCAATTTCGCGGCACTGATGTTTGCAAATTTCTCAACAAGGTATCGAAACCCTCTCGAATTCGCCTTACCCATCGCTTTCACAAAATTTTTCATTAAGCCGAGCTTAATTTGGAGAGGTGGCAGGAAAATCTTCTTTGGATTAACTAAAGGAACACACTGGACACTGCCCGTTCCTGGCTCGTAGGTGCTTCTTTGATGCCAGTCACGTCTGATGTAATGATCTGCGGTAAACCGGCTGTCCCATAGGCATAGGAAACAACAGTATTTCGTGAACCCTCTTTGCATGCCCATCAGGAACGGAGCAAGAGTGTCACGGGCCCCGGAGCAAAACTTATTTACGGGCCCCCTAACAAAAATTTTATTATACATTTATATTGCTTTTCTTTGCATTATTTATTTAGCATATATTTAAGAATTATGATACTACTTGTACGCATGGAGGCATAGAAGGCAAAGCATTGTGCAAAATATTGAGCTTTAAAAAGGATACCGTGAAATAAAAGTTTACTTACGACAACATCAGAACTTGACTTTTCTGCTTTCTTTCAGCAAATTCATTAATTAAATCTCCAAGTTAATATTTCTAGCTTTCTTGTTTTCAATTGATATAATTGAGAGTCCACTTAATCTTTTTTCATTCATAGAATTTCGAAGATAGTTCTTTATTACTTTAAGTTTTGAAAACGATCTCTCTGCACTTGAAACTGTCACAGGAATTGCGAGGAACAATGTTATGGCAGTCACAACTTCGGGAAAACTTGAGCACAAAGTACTGTTGTCTATAATTAAAAATGAATATAGCTCATGGATTGTCGTCATTTTTTCAATGTCTGTTTTTAAGCACATTCGAAAAGAGAGTAATTAACTTGGAAATTCAGAGGAAATATCATTTTTATATTTATTTACTAGCTTTGTTGCTCTCTCAAATAACTTCTCATCACTTGTTGAAACGACCCGGGCCCCCCCAAAGGCCCGAGCCCCGGGGCACTGCCCCGCCTGCCCCTAGCTAGCTCCGCCCCTGATGCCCATTAAATACCAATGACTTTGAGATCACCACAGATATTCCATTGATGAGTGCTGCCTGCATTGGATTGCTTCGAGTAGTATATTCATTATTCATGTTATTGCAGGAGAACCGCTTTCAAGCTTCGCTGTGAGAAATCAATGAAGAGGCGCCATTCAGATGGTGTGTGTACCTGTGACGAGTTCTCGAAAAGTCCATTGATATCATAGCAATAGCAGAAGGGACCGTCTACTGTAAAGAATGTCGCCAAATCATGGTTTCGTTTTCGATAGTGACACACTCGGACGTTCTTCTCAAATAATGTTTCTGCTTGAGACTCGAGGAGAGAAGTTCTGATTTCTCTTTGGAGAGCGCTAGGTCTCTAATGAGGTCATTCAACTCGTTTTGGGTAAGCCTCTCTGGTTCCGATTGCTCTTCGTCAGATGTGTAGGAATCGGCATCGTGTCATCATGAGGGATCGGTCTGATCGCGAGTCTACGTTCGGATAAACGATGTTATACTTGTTCTTCACAGAGAATCCAGTTATGTTAACATTGCAAAAGTAACAATCGCCATGATGGTCTCTCGGCTCCCTCCATATCATGGGTATAGCGAACGGCATCGATATTTTTCCTTTGGTTCAACCAGTCATGTAATCCATTCGAACAAGCAGTACAGATAACATGTGGCGACCACGCCTTATCTTGGTCGCCTATGGACAGCCGAGTATAACCGGTAAGTTTTCCGAAGATCCATCGTGATTGTACGCCGTTGTGATTTAGTTGCGAACGAGCCGCACACCTAACAGAAATTGTTGGGGTGATTTTTACACTTTCGAGGCATGATAATCGATGAGTGGGTTGATGTAAATCACCTAAAAAAATAAAATGTGTAAGTGGGTGACACAAAACAAAACACAACACACAACTAGACATGTGACTGTTACGCTAAAGAATAAAAGGGTGTACATGTGCAACGTTTACAAATTTGTGGCCAGTAACTGCTCTCACCTAAAATACAAGACAACCTGCGGAAATGCCATACATGGCAAAAACCTACACCTAAGCTGCAACGACAAAATACTCCGCTACATGTATAAAGGGCGCATATTATATATTGTGTACATATAACATTATATATTATATTATATATAGTTATATGCATATTATATATATTATATATAGTATGATATTATATATACATATATTATATTTATTTTATATATTATGATCGGTCTCATCTCGAAAATTAAACGTGCTAGAGGAAAACCGAAAACAGATTTGGAATCAGCCTCCCAACAACTATCTAGCCCACCCATAATTATATCTGATGAAAAATACTTGTTGGCCAATGCTAGGAAAACGGTATTACCACTCAACTACGAACGCTAGAAAGGTGTTGTCATGAGAATAATATGTTCTAATTAGCTTTCATTTATTCAGCGGGTGAAATTATTGCGAAATAATTGTAACAGAAAAACGTTCGAAGAACGCCAACAGTAAGGGAAGAAGGGGGAATGGGGGGGAGTTGTATGGCCTTGAATTTAATGAACGTTCTTTGAAGGGATTTGTTTAATGAATAATAACGATAATAAAAATGATATTTAAAAGTTAAAATGACAAATTAATGATCAGTAGCATACTGCAGCCATCATGCGCAGCCACATATCTCTTCAGTAATATATAACCCCACCAGGATTCGAGCCAAGCACCTCCTGAGTAGAAGGCGAGGGCGCTACCACCAAGCTACGAAACGTTCCCAGTGTTACCAGATTTTTTAGAAATGCTATCAGTGCCTCAAGTTCAGGGGGATTAGTATAGAAAAAAATTCTAGACGCGAAAGCATTGTGTGTTCCACCGGGTGTTGAAATATCTACCAGGTTGTACTAAGTTCTATCTTGTGATAGCGTGGTTGTAGTGCCTTCGCCTTCTACTCAAGAAATGCTGAGTTCGAATGCTAGTGAGGGCATTTTTGTATATATATATATATATATATAAGATAATTAATCAGTCATGAGGGCCAGAAACTGGTGGTGTAGTGGTTAGCGTCGGTCGCTGACTACAAATCCATGGCCCCGGTGACGGCAGGCGGCGCACAGCAAAACCCAGCTATTCATCATTCCACACAATAAAAAAGTGGTTGGTAGATAAATGGGTACCCTGGTAGCCTAGGGGCGTGGTTCGGATTCCACGTTAAAATGTAGGTCTAAGGCGGAGTGGCAAGCTTGACCTTCGTCAAAATGAACAATTTGGGCGGAAGCAAACAAAAATAATAATATATATATATATATATATATATATATATATATATATATATAACAGTATATTGACATGTCTATTTATTATGCATATTGGTAGCTCATGGAAATGTTTTCTATAACTAAAGTAAGAGTCCATTGAAATTTTTTATTTGTCCATAGTTTGGTTGGTTGGTTGTCTGTGACGTCATTTTATCTGCTGACAAAATAGATTTTTCTTTTTTTTCTTTTTTTATGATGGATTTGCTTGGAAAGGGGACGAAATCTCTCGAAAATCTCTCCTCTACTCTTTTTGAAAACTTTTATAAATCTTTAAAGTTTTTAAATACACAAAGCAGTGAGTATATATACACACTGTGTATATATATATATAATATATATATATATAATATATAGAGAGAGAGAGAGAGAGAGAGAGAGAGAGAGAGAGAGAGAGAGAGAGAGAGAGAGATACTTAATCTCCTACAATTAGTGAATAAACAAAGCTGAATTCTATATGAATGTACGCATGTATATTTATGGTGTGTGTGTGTGTGTGTGTGTGTGTGTGTGCGCTCGCAGACAACTGGGCATAAATGAGGTCGAGTGTGTGATAACTGACAAATGTAGTAGTGAGGTAAATTTTTTTTTGTGAGGAAACACTTTTGGTACAATTGCGGAGGAAGTCCGTTTACGAGGTTTGATATACGAGGTTTGTTCAAAAAGTGTCCGGACTGCGATTATAGACAGAATATGGTATTTACAGGATTTGGGGCTTAATCTCCCTCAAAGTAAGCTCCTTCTGAAGCCACACACTGCCCAACGATCATGCCAATATTGAAAACATTTTACGAAAGCACTCTTCAGAATGGTTAAACGCCTCTTCGTCGAATTTCTTTTCATGGTCTCAACATCATCGAATCGGTGTCCTTTCGGGGTTTGAGCTTCGAAAAAAAAAAGTTGCATGGAACCAAATCCGGCGAATATGGAGACTTCTGTACTTGGCCAAAAATTGCTGGGCAAGTTGCGACGAGTGAGATGGCATGTTATCGTGATGAAGAATCCAGTCTCCGGGGCTCCCACCTCTGCGGCCGTTTCCTCCGAACTGCTTCAGGTAGACGTCTCAAAACTTCAATGTAAAATTCCACAGTCCCTGTGGAGCATATTCATGGTGCACAACACCTTCACAGCAAAAAAAAAAACAAGTAACATGAAGAAATCGCCGCGAAACAAAGCACGTTTAACTTTATCTGCTCACCACAGTGGACTGACGCTACACAATGAAGTGCAACCCTATCAATGAACTTGTTTCGACATGCAGAGACACGTTTAGCACAGTCGCAACTCCAAGAGTGACCTTGTTCTAAATATAAACACCCTGTCCGGATACTTTTTGGACAGACTTCGTATATGTATATGTCGAAAGCTTATTGGTGAAGTTGTGGATGCATATGACGTGAAAATAATCCATTTTTTCACTAACTTCCACCGTTCATGTTTACTTATTATATGCGAAATAATTAATATATAATTGGTAGTGTTCTCGTATTATTTTACTGAAAATGCATATTTTAATACAGGGTGTCCCGTAAGTCTGGACCCATAGGGAAAAATAATAAAATTACAAAATAGTCCAAAAATTTATTTATAATATATTTTTTTATTATTTTTATTATTATTTTTATTATTTTTTTATTATGATCTTACTCCGCTGGAGTTTTATTTGTGGGGCCACTTGAAAGCCAAAGTGTACGAGGTCAAACTTCAGAACATTTTCCACCTTAAAGCACGCATTGTGGAGGCGTGTCAAGAAATTTCTGCGACTGTGATTCAGAAAGTGCTGTCGCAGTGGAGATTGCGTCTTCAACTATGTGTGCGACACAACGGCGGACACTTTGAACAGATTATGTAATCAATTTTGGACTATTTTGTAATTTTATTATTTTTCCCTATGGGTCCAGACTTACGGGACACCCTGTATATATATATATATATATATATATATATATATACACACTTTAGTAAAAAAATAGGATTACGAAGAGTTTGTAAACATGTAAATTTTATTTGCAAACATTTCAAAAAATCATCAGTGTTCAAATATTAAAAGAACATTAAATATTAAAATATCAAAATAATAAAATACTAAGAATTAAAGTACTCATATTAAAATATGAAATGAACGAACACATATAATATATACAGATTATTAAACATGAAAAATGCTAAAATGGTAAATGTTTATAAATAATGATATTACATAGTAATGATATTGTACAGGGTGTACATAAAGTCCTTTCCCGATTAGAAACTTCAATTATATTAAATCTAAAGATGACACAGTAATGCTTTGTTTGCGTGTTGTTGCATAACACATCGAGTTTATTATGTTTCTTATTAAATCTCGACATGTGGCCCGTTAGTTACACGCAGCACATTCAAGCGAAATTCGAGTTCACGCCATACGTTCGCTAGCATATCTCTCGTGACACTGTTCATGGCATCGCAAATCCTTGCACGAAGAGTGGTCAATGTCAGCGACAGAGTATGGTACACATAATCCTTTACATATTCTCACAGGAAGAAATCCAGGGCGTGATATCGGGGGATCGTGGAGGCTATGGTACCGGCCCGTCGCCCCCAATCCATCTTCCGGGAAAAGTGGTGTTCACGAACTCACGCACTAACAAATCCCAGTGTGTTGCTGTAAAATAATGAAATAATGGATGGTTGAAGTTCTTCCAACTGGGGGGGGGGGGGGGTAATCACGATAATCACGGACTTTGACTCCGCGAGCTAAACAACACATTTTGCGTTCCCCCGCGGAGCTGCCATTTTGTTTCGGTGAATCACCAATGGCTCCAATCAGGCACAACAGGATCTGTAGATATGAGAAAAAACTTCATGTGTCATACAACAAGAAAAAAAAGCATTACTGCGCCTTCTTTGGATTTCATGTAATTAAAGATTATAATCGGGAAGGACTTTGTGTGCATCCTATACTATTGTAAGTGACATAATATTATTCAAAACCTATTAGGTTAGCTTGCCAGAATTTATAGGTGAATATAAGAGAGGGGGATGATAAATTATATGCTCTTGAAAATATTTCTCAGTAAGTATTAGAATAGATATTTTGGGAAAGGGTTATTGATGTTAAAATTTAAAGGAATTCATTTCTTTATGAAAAGACGAGTAGAAAAAGCAAATATGATAGACGCGGTGAATGAAAATTTTGATCTCTTAGTTTGATATAATGCCGTGATGTGACTTAGATAGTTAGTGCCTAGGAAAAAATGATACGTTAGTCCTGATTAAGATAGGTTACGATAGGTTAGGTGAGTTAAGGTTTGGTTAAGTTAGATTAGGTTAGATTAGAGAGTACCTCACTATTTAATGACTTAGCAGGAACTACCCTTCGAGCTCTCAATTTAGAGTCCCAAACGCTTATCACGCTCTTCTCGGTTCATGGCACTAAGGTTGAGTTAGGTTAAATTAGGTTTGGTTAATTAGTTTTTTAGATATGTAGATTTTAAAATGTCGATACCTGCTTATGCGGAGTTGCGCACATGTGTTGTGTGTATGTGTGTGTGTGTGTGTGAGTGTGTGTGTGTGTGTGTGTGAACAACATTGTTTCTCTTTATTTCACTTCATTTCAAAGAATATATTATTATTATTATTATTATTATATTATTATTATTATTAGTATCACTGCTGTGGCATAAATTCCATTTTTGTTTCATTATTATTCGTAGAACAAAACGAAACTATCCTGCGATTGAGCGGCGTTGTATTCTTATGCATTGGCACTGCGCTTTTTTTGGATGCAATAGCAAAACGGTGCCTCGTAAAACTCTGTCTCTTCCTAATATATTATATGTACTCGTATATTTTGAATTCAGACGTATGTATACACGTATTTGCCGGCTTATGCAGTGTGCATAAAACACACACACACACACACACACACCTACACGCCTACACACCTACACACCTGCATAAATAAATAAATAATTATATAGGGTATCCAACAAAGGTCTGAATAAAATACAAGTTCATCTCTTAAATAACGCGACGAAAGTATAAACGTTTGCGACAGATGATGAAAGCCAGACTGAACTAGTTCATAAATTCGGATTCACACTTTTGTCACTAATACAACGACAACATTACAAACTTAATACTTATTAATACCGTAAATAAGTTATCCTATTTCATTTTTAGATAACTGCCTTAGGAAAGCCAAGAATAGGTATTATAATAGTGTAACTGTAAAGGAATTTGAGCGTAAAAATATCCTTAGCCTACCTTACCATGTTAATTTTCAATATCTTCCGACTTTATTTAAGGCAAATGGTATCAATGTAGTCCTTAAATATAATAATACTGTTAAATCACGCCTAATAAAGAATAGCCCGGATAATGCGGTTGGTTGTGTGTATTCGATCGGATGTACACAATGTAACTCAGTATATGTAGGCCAAACGGGTAAAACGTTAGATATTAGGGTAAAACAGCATAAATATGCGTGTAGAACAGCAAATAATTCTAATGCATTGTTTAACCATATGTATAGATGTAATAATGGCATCAAGTGGGATAGTTCTAAAGCGCTCGTTAAAAACAGAGATATAATTGAAAGGAATATTTTAGAATGTGCATTTATCCATTTTAAAAATAATTTAAATAACAGTGCGGGAATACATAACATTGACAATATCCTGTTAAAATACCTTTTGCCTCTAATCAACTCTTGTTAATTATGTGCTAATCTTTTGTTTTTCTGCCCCGTTGTACATATATATAGTATATATTTTGTCATCTCGCCTTCTCCCTTCACTCCCTGACGAGGTGTACTTCTGAATACACGAAAGGCCTTGGAATCATTTTTCCTTTTCCTTGTGGGTTTGCATTATATATATATATATATATATATATATATATTATATATATATATATATATATATATATATATATATATATATTTACTTACTTTTGTTTACTTTTGTTGAGTTTGAACGACGGTTCAGGATCGACCTGCGGTCGACCCCTCTGCAGCATCCCGCCTCATTTGCGGGACTTGGTGAAGGAGGGAATTGCTCTCTGATCGCCTCCTGCCTCGTAGCCAGCCACGCATGGCTGGTCAGGGACTTTGCACAAGAATCTGTCCAGCTGGTTCTTGAAGTTATTCAGGTTGGTGTGCTGGAGATTCCTCACTTCTTTTGGAAGGACATTGAAAAGCATTGGGCCCCGTATTCTGAGGGTATTTTCCATCCTCGTTTTCATGGCTCCTTGTCCCACCGCAGCTGGGACCGTACAAAATCTGCCTCTTCTCTCATTCCAGTTTGTTTCTATTTCATTTCTGAGGTTAGGGACAGAGCCCTCAAGTATGTTCCATTTGTATATTATTGTGTACCGCTCTCGCCTTCTTTCAAGAGAGTAGAGTTCCAGGGATTGTAGTCGAGACCAGTAGTCTTCACCTTCCGTTTCCTCTATCTTAGACGTAAAAGTCCTTTGTATAGCTTCAATGCTCGCAATGTCTCTTTTTCTGTGTGGGCTTGTGAGTACTGAGCAATACTCAATTATTGGTAGGACTAGACTCTTCCATAATTTGAGCATGATGTTTGCTTTTCTGCTGCGGAAGCTCCTCCAGATGATTCCCATTATTTTTCTAGCCGTTGTGATTTTGATTTATAGTGCTCTCTGAATTCTGCATCCGACGACATTATTACTCCAAGATCCCTGACTTGTGGATTTGGTGTTATCTGTTTGGTTTGCGGAGTTTTGTACCCTTTTTTCTGTAGCTCTTTGTTATTACCATATCTTAGAAGTTGGAATTTTTCTTCGTTGAACTTCATATTGTTGTCTTCTGCCCACTTGAATAATGTTTCAATGTCGTTTTGTAGTTTTCTTACGTCATCTTCGTTCAATATTTCCTTACATATTTTCGTGTCATCTGCGAAGCATGATACAATACTGTCCTTAATATCTGCATCAATATCTGCAATCATTATTATGAACAGCAAGGGAGCTAATACTGTCCCTTGTGGGACAGAGCTCACGACTTCCGAGACTTCCGATTTAACTCCGTTTACCACCACTCTTTGCGTTCTTTGCGTCAAGAAATTAAATATCCACCTTCCTAGCTTTCCAGTAATTCCTGTATCCTTAAGTTTGTGTGCTATGATTCCATGGTCACATTTATCGAAGGCTTTAGCAAAATCAGTATATATTACAGCAATGTTTTGTCCTCGACACAATGTTCCTAATATTTTCTCCTGGTGGTCTAGTAGCTGTGACAGGCATGATCTACCCGCCCTGAAGCCATGTTGATTTGGGTTGTACAAGTCTTTTTCTTGTAGGTAGTAGGTAATTTTGGCTCTAATTATGCGTTCAAAACACTTTATAAGGTGTGAGGTGAGAGCCACTGGCCGATAATTTTTGGGCATTGCTCTGTTACCACCTTTAAATAGGGGGGCAATATTCGCGTTCTTTAAGGGGAGTGGAATTTCTCCTGTGTCGAGTGATTTCCTCCATAGTAAGTATAGCGGTTTTGCAATACTCTCTTTGCATTTCTTCAGAAATGTGGCACTCCATGTGTCTGGCCCTGGCGCTGAATTGTCTCGCATCTGTGATAAGGCCGTAATTACATCTCCTTCCGTGAACTCGAAGTCCATTAATAGGTTTGTGCCGGGATTTGTTCTTGGTTGATCCATTTCAATGTCGAAAAACTCGTCTGGGTTTTCCACTTCCATCTCGGACTTAGGGGTGCTAAACACAGATTTAAATTGTTCCCTAAGCAGTTCACTTATTTCTTTCGGGTCATTTGTGTATTCGGCCTCCCCGTCTATCAACGGTCCAATACTCTCTTTACACTGCATTTCCTTTTCGCAAAAGTGTAGAAGTATTTTGGGTTATTTTTTATGTTTTCTGCTACCTTGTTTTCCTCCTCGTTGTCTTATGTATGAATGTTTGCTTTAGGTCCATTTCTATTTCGCCAAGTTTCCTCTCTAGTTTGAGTCTCTTTGCATCAGTTCTGCATCTGTGGAGATGTTTTACGGTTTGTCTTCGTTGCCTGAATAGAGTCCTGATTTTCCTCTCGAGCTTGCTACGTTTTCTTTCCTGTCTCTCTGGAATATGTTTCAGTATTATAGGTTTGGTTTCCGTCTCTATTATACATAGTATTTCTTGTGGAGTCTTCTCGTGTAGTAGCAATTCCCAATTTACCTCCTTTAAATCTTTATTTACGTTTTCCCAATTTACTTTCTTTGAATTTATGTTTAAGCCTTCAAATATTCCATCAGCCTCTCTGGGATGCGTTTTCGGACCTCTAGGTGCTAACTTCAACTGTATATCGATGAGGTTATGGTCGGAGAACTTTGTGTGCGTTACTTTTTTATTTATTACTATCTCGTTGTTTTTTGTCCACATTAAATCCAAAACGTTCTCCTTTCTCGTGGCTTCACAGATTTCCTGGGTAAGGGCGTAATGTTCCATAATATCTAAAAGCATTGTTGCTTGGGTTGTCATCTTTAGTAATGTTGCCATGAAACTTCTCAACATATATAACTTCGTCATTTTTCTTCCATGATATGAATGGGAAATTAAAATCTCCGAAAATTAGAATATTTGTTGCTGGAGTTTTAAGTAATTTTAATATGTTTTCTATTTCATTTGTAGCAAATTGGAATTCACTTTTTGTGGTGTTTGGTGGTCTGTAGATGTTCATAATGGTTAGGTTCAGTTCTTTTACTTCTAATATAATAACTTCAACTGTGCTGTTTGATTTCTTTACCCTCACTTCACATGTGTAAGTGTTTTTCACGTAGATACAACACCCTCCTCCTCGTCTAGCCACTCTATCTGCTCTGTATATGTTGTAGTCCAGCAATGCTATTTCAGTATTCTCGATGCAGTTTTCACAGCCTTTTTCGCACTTGTGTAAGTGTGTTTCCGTTAGGCATATGATATCTATGCTGGTTTCCGTAGCTAAATTTTGCAAGTATTGTAATTTGCAGTCTGCATGGTCCGTATAGAGGCCTTGTATATTTGTGTATAATACATTTACCGGGTTTCTTCTAATCCTGGTCGATGTCGGTTCCTGTTTGGTGTTATTGGTTGGGCCGCTGCATTTGGGAGTATTGGGGTTGCGGCCCGTGATACCACTGTTGTTGTTGTATTATTGGTGGGTGGTGTTGAATAGGGGGGTGATGTGCGTAATGTTGTGGTGCATATGTTTGCGGCGTTCTGTCTCTCCTTGTTAGAAAGGCAAGCTGAGCTTTTATTATTCTCATTTCTTCTAAAAAATACGTTTCATTACTCTTGCTATTTCTTCTATGTCTTTCTTCTAAAAAATATGTTTAATTACTCTTGCTATTTCTTCTATGTCGAATATGATCTGTTCTTTCCTGTTCTATTCTTTGCGTACCCTTTATGTGAAAAAGCGGACTCTATGTTCAGGCATTTTTTCTCAGTAATTGACTGTCTGCACATACGAGGGTGAAAAAAGTTGCAGTTTGGTCCGTACTTGCACTTCCCATTCCTCATCATATAGAAGCATTTTGTAGGGTGATTGTATATGCAGTTTGAGCCATATTTGCACGCACCTATTTTATAATATTCGCATATGACCCGTCGTTTAAATTCCCTCTGTGTTTTATGTGATTCGATTTCCTTCTTCTGCTTCGCCACCACTTCTTCCCTACTCAGTGGGGTTGTTTTCTTTGGTGTGTATTTCGTATCTCCCTCTTCTGCCGTGAGTACCTCTTTTTCTGAGGCTGCTTTCGCCCCTCCCTGTAGTGTGTTTTTTTCTTTCTCGGTTGTGTAGGCGTTTTCTGTTTCATGTTTTTCTGTCGGTAGAGCTGCTGTACTTAATTCTTCTATTTCAACATTTTGTGTTCCCCTCTGTACTAATTTTCTATTGTTTTCCATGTATTTGACGCATAAGAAACCACAAAGTCCTATGATTTTGTTATTTATTCTATTTACCATTTTCCTGTCTTTTCTATCTAAGTTCATGCATTCGTAGTGCTTAAAGGTATTGCACAAAATGCAGTTTAATATATATATATATATATATATATATATATATATATATATATATATATATATATGGGTGGGCGGAAAGCAGCTCCCTATTTTGGATTGGTAAAAAAATACGTATATTATCCATTTATTTCAGAAGAAATAATATGAAAAGGTAGGCATACATGGTAGATTTTCTCTAAAATTCAATGTGGGCTCCAACTCTTTCCACCAGCTTCTGGAGCCGCCCAGGAATGGCGTCCACTGACTTTAGCAGGAACTCCGGCGGGATGGAGGACATGACTTCCCGAATTCGGTCCTCCAGTTCTTCCAATGTCCTCGGTTTGGTGCGGTAGACTTCTTCCTTTACCCACCCCCAAAGAAAGAAGTCGCACGGTGTCAAGTCGGGGCTCCTGGCTGGCCATTGATGTGGACCACGACGACCCATCCAACGCCCAGGGAAGTGGGCATCCAGCCACTCACGGACAAGAGCGAAGTGTCAACCGCCACAATTGCCACTACTGGGCAGGAGAGGATCCCATGGTTACCGCTGAAAAACGGCAGAATCGGTTCAGTGTAACGGTGTGGTGTGGTATGACCTCAGATCAGGTTGTGGGCCCGTTCCTTCTGCGCAACACCATGAATGCTGAGCGGTACCTTGCTATGTTGCGAAACGAGGTCTGGCCGGTTGTCAGCACATGGGAGAACATCGACGATCTGATATTTATGCAAGATGGCGCCCTCCGCACTTCGCTCTTGTTGTCCGTGAGTGGCTGGATGCCCACTTCCCTGGGCGTTGGATGGGTCGTCGTGGTCCACATCAATGGCCAGCCAGGAGCCCCGACTTGACACCGTGCAACTTCTTTCTTTGGGGGGGGTAAAGGAAGAAGTCTACCGCACCAAACCGAGGACATTGGAAGAACTGGAGGACCGAATTCGGGAAGTCATGTCCTCCATCCCGCCGGAGTTCCTGCTAAAGTCAGTGGACGCCATTCCTGGGCGGCTCCAGAAGCTGGTGGAAAGAGTTGGAGCCCACATTGAATTTTATAGAAAACTTACCATGTATGCCTACCTTTTCATATTATTTCTTCTGAAATAAATGGATAATATACGTATTTTTTACCAATCCAAAATAGGGAGCTACTTTCCGCCCACCCTGTATATATAATAATATATATATATATATATATATAATATATATATATGAATTTTTATTTTATTTCAGATTTTTCTCGGGGACACACACATACACACACACACACACCACACACACACACACACACACAAATGTTCCGCAACAAAATTTTTTCATTTTTTAGACACCCAAATTTTTGTTTCGTATTACAAAATTTATTTTGTTGTCAATAATTTGATGCAATAAACAAATATTAATTGATTGAACAAAATCTGCTTTGTATGTTGTTTTAAACAACAATTTGTTTAAACTAAACAAAAATCTTGTTCATTTTTAAATTACCAAAACAACTTAGGAACTTCAAAACCTCAACATGAATAATTTCAAGAACCAGCTGGACAGGTTCTTGTACAAAGTGGCACTTATTCCTTTTACCCCTGCAATTTCTTTTTTCCCGGTTAGGTCAACTGTACTCCCTTGACAATTGAGGGGTCGCGCGTCTTAAGGTACCTAAGCGCCACCACAGGCGAAAACGTGTTTTTGATGGATATCACTATTTTCACCCTTCCTCTATCGCGTGGTTTGGGTTATAATGACCTTAAGACACTAGAAGTATGGTTGAAAGCCTTATGAAGCGAACTACTTTTTTCACCTCTATCGCCAGCCAAAAGTTCACCCAAAGTTCGGCATAATAAGAAAATCAAAAAATTAAAAAAAATATATATAAAATATAAAATATGAAAATCTATTCCAAAAACTCATCAACATCTTCATTAGCATACTTAGAACTCTAATTTAGCCAAAAATGAACGTTCTAGCTCAATTAATAACAGAGATACTATTGCGAGAACATTGCTGAACTTTGGAGGGGATTTCTGGCGAATTTTAATTTTGGCGCTTAGGTACCTTAAGACGGGGGACTCTTCAATTGGTTAAGTTAAGTCATGATATTTTCATTAAAACTAACGAATATCTTAACGAAAATATCATGACTTAACCTAACCAATTGTCAAAGGCGTACAGTTGGGAGGGGGGGGGGCAGGAATAAGTGCCTACAAAGTCCCTGACGAGCCAACCGTCGATTAAAACTTTCTAAAGGTACCTAAAGGTAACTTTTTTTTCAGAATTTCTTCGCGTAATTACCATATATTCATACTCATTATATGTATAGAAATAATTACGAAAAGAATCTTACCATAACTAGAAAATTTCAGGCTTTACGAGTCAATGCTTTCGTGTCTTTTGTGCTGACAACTACGGACTAATGACAAAAATCTTCTGATAGAATCTTCATCTATCATAATTGCATACTTGATTATAATCACCTTAAAGGTGTTCGACATAGCAAATATTTGCCAACTACAATGTTTTGAGCGTTTTAGTGTACGTAGATATGATGAAATGATTCTTATACAAAGAATATAGAACTCTGATAAACCATTACTCATTAATGTTATATTAGGTCTGAAAACTCAAAATTTTGTTGTTAAGTTTTCGCATTAAATTTTAGTCCCTGTTTATAATATATATAATAATATATATTATATATATATATATATATATATATATATATATATATATATTAGCGATGTAGCGGATGTCATTTTTTTCACACCCGCGGATGCGGATGCGGATGAGGATGTTTGATTTCAACATCCGCGGATGCGGATGCGGATGCGGATGTCTACATTTTCGTTATTTTTTAGGATATATTCGAGATTTGTTGTGTTTAACGTATATAATAAGTTATTATATAGAGAGAGCTGTAGCTATAATGTAATATAATTGATTAATTGTACAATAATTGCTGTACTTTTCTCTGAACATATAAAATAATATCAAGCATCTAACTAATATAGAAATCAATTAGTGAATTCGTCTGCAAATAAATTCGTTATATTTTCTTGAGTTTCAGCCACAATTAGAAACCATAATTGTGTTACCAGGATGCGGGACGTGAACCCAACTCAAATGAACCCCACCGACCTCTTTCCCCAACCTCCACCCTTATAGAAAGAGATCTTTAATTAGCTTGATAACTATTTATATTAAGTTTAAAGTTTTGTTAGGCATATTTATAAATGGGTAATTAAAATAAAGTAAACTAAGATGTTCATCGTTTAATGTTCAAACTTAATTATAGGAAGGTTATGCTTAAGGAACATTAATTTTTCTGCCTTTTCTGCTGCCAGTCTGTTCTCTTTTCATCATATATTAATCCAGCACTGCTAAATAATCTCTCGCTTGGTACGTTGTTGGAGGACAGGCTAATGTTTCCTTGCAAGTTTACTCAAGTATGGATAGATATTCTGCGTATTTTTCCACCAACTAATAGGATTGTCACATGCAGCCAGGCGTTTTTCTTGGTGATAGCTCTCGATCATTTTTACTACATCTTTTGACATCGCGTAGGTCTCGTCATTGCTGCTTGACTCAAGAAACTGAGAGACAGATTCTGTGATAGATTTGCTTGTTGAAGGTGTTGGTTCTGTCACTGAAACTTTTATTCTTTTGGTGGGTGGCGAAGCGGCAGATTCAAGAGATTGAAGCTCTTCAACTGCTTTGCCAAGTGATGATTTAACTCGTTCTAATGTACTAGGTGAAAATAACTTAGCTTTGTAACGTGGATCTAAGTAGGTTGCAAGAGAGTAACTTCATACAAGAACAGCCTCTCGTCTTGTCGCTTGCATCACTTTTGCGCACAATGAACTAGTTCTATTAATATAGTAGAATTTGATAATTTCCGCTTATTAATGACGTTTTATCTCAACGGTCCACATCCGCACGACATCCGCAGTCCAAAGTGCGGATGCGGACGCGGATGCGGATGCGAGAAAATGTGCGGATGTTCCGCGGATGCGGATGCGGATGTGACCTACATCACTAATATATATATATATATATATATATTATATTGTGTGTGTGTGTGTAAAAATGAACAATGAATAATCCATATTCATTTTTACATAAGAAACCAAAATTGCCTAAGCGAGTTTTGGATAAAAATTTTATTTGTAGCTTCCTATTTTTGTTTGTGTCACAACCCTATGATCTACCATTTCTGTGGTTTAGTCGTATCTATTTTCCATTTTTCATTGTTATAGAATTTATTATAATTAATTATGATTGTCTTCCATCTCACCCTCGACTAGATTATGCATACACATTGCATGTAACAGGATTGGAACCCGCAGTTGTACTTCTTAGTCATTGATACCCACTCTTTGTCTCTAATTCGTTCTTGTAAATCTTCCTAATAATGATTTGTACTATTCGTACAAATTCAATAACTATGACGTCACATTTTCCCGTCATTAATTTCCCTTCATTATATCTCTAGTATGCAATGTATGAAAATTCTTTATCATCATAATAAAAACTATACACTCTATAGAAGTCATTATTTATATGTTCTGTAGTATAAATATAACTATTATTCGACCATATCCCCGCCCCCATACGTCCATATTTTATCTTGATCATTATCCTATATAAATTTTATTAAATATTCATTTTTTACTCGTGTCAATCTATGAAATGCAAAACTTCATGCCTTCGTTCGAAAACGCAAAAATACGTTCTCGTATTATTTTTTTGATTATTATTTTTTATTATATCACCTCCCGCATTGAACTCTAAAATGCTTAGTAAGTTATCAAATTCCGCTAACTGGCAGAATCGAAGGCTTCAAAGATAAAAAAAAGTCTCCTTTCGCTCGATTCGAATTTATAACTTTATCATGCGTTATGTTATATCATGTGTGTCATGTCTCATGTACTTGTGTTGTACTAATAACCAAATATAATAACCATATAGTATAACCATCTAGTATAACCATCTAGTATAACCATATAGTATAACCATATATTATAACCATATATAAATATATAAAAACACTAAGAATGGTAAACGACGTAATGTACTTCAATGAAACTGTAATTAAATGTAATGATTTAATTTATAATATAAGAATGTACTTTAATAGAACTGTAATGGACAATCATAAGCGAATGTGAAGTCATCCATAATTGTAATCGTAATTGTAATGAACCAAAATTAATACGTACTCAGTCGTGTACTTAATTTGTACTTATGTACTATTACGAAATGATATCGCCTTCAGGAATGAAGATTCGGCAAAAATATACGGTTAGTTTTTTTTTTTTTTTTTTAATTTTTTATTTGGAATCTTTCAAACATCTGATCATGTGTTTAAAAGGGGGAAACTTAACCTTCAACTGTCTTGCCCCAAACATTTAGGTTTATATTATACATGTATTTGTAAAATTACGGCATTTCATTGCGGTACTTCATTACGGCACTTCATTACGAGCCTCCCTTGTTAGCAGCCTCGCTGCGAGGAGGGGGCAGAGGCCCCTTGCCTCCTTAACTTTTTTTAGATTCCGGCCTGAGCCATGGTCGAAAGAGGTCGAACCTCTACCCCTGTAAATTCAGAGAACTAACTGTACATCTTTTTAAGAAGTAAATTAGAGTAAGAGAAACTTTTTATTTTCCCCCTCGAGCTGGGCTATCTTCAGAAGAATTTAGTCAGTAAAGTCGATAAGTTATAAAAGAAAAGCCGATAATTTTAGTACCAAGAGAAAGTATCAGAGTATTATAGAAAGTTGTAGAAGAAAAGTATCAAGAAGAAATATCCGTTTCGGCCTCACAACAAGAACGCCTCGTCGATACGAGACACCCCATAAGCACATATAAGAAGGAGGGCATAACAGTCTGGCGAGTCTGTAGCCAAGAGTTTAAACATTTGGAGACCCTACTACCAAGATTAGAAGAAATATCCGTTGCTGCCTCCTAACTAGAACCCCCGTCGATCCGAACCACCCCAGGGCCATAGACGGAGGGGTTAGCAGTCTGGTGACCCTGCCCCAGGATTAGAAGAAGATTTTAAGAAGAAGAATATTTTAAGAAGAAGAATATTTTAAGAAGAAGAATATTTTAAGAAGAAGAAGATTTTAAGAAGAAGATTTTAAGAAGAAGATTTTAAGAAGAGGATTTTAACAAGTGGCCACTCTTTGGCCAAGATAGAAATTACCCTGCATCAGGATAAAACCAGTTGACCGGCGTGTCACGACTTCTTGTTCGTAACATTCACCCTTGAACCGGTGTGTCACGACTCCAAGTTCTCCACGCCTAGTTTTCATCCAAGAAGAAGTAGCCAGCAAGACGTCTTCAGGACACGTCTCTGAGGATTTCGCCCGTAGAATTTTTGTTAAGTACAGAGTTTGTTTTTTTAAGAAATTTATAAACACTTGAAAAGTCAGTATTATTAACAGTTAATATTTAGTATGGAGCCAGAATTAACACAAAACACAGTGAACACTTCAGACACCAGTGATACACTTTTTTTTAGTGAAACAGTAATTGTCACAGAGTTAATTGTCACAGAGTTAATTGCCACAGAGTTAATTGCCACAGAGTTAATTGCCACAGAGTTAATTGCCACAGTTATTTTCACTATTATATTCAGTATAGAATAATTTTATTTTATGTACCTTCCCGTACATTAGAGTGAAATGTTGTTTACATTTTTTATTTTTGTTTGCAATTTTTTTCAAATTATTGAATTGAATTGACTTGCAAATTAAGAAAGAGAGAGTTTACAGAGAGTTTATAGTCATAGAGATACTTGATTGTATTCCAAGTAAGTCTTTCCTTGTGAACAGACGTGTTTTGTCGAGTGCTATCAAGTGAATAAGTGGTTTTCGTTGAAGTGTTTTAAAAAAAAAAAAAGTGTTCCGTGCATTCTTAACTAAATTACTTCGTGCTACTAATCATTCATTAACGAATATATTTCATTTATTGACGTTATTCAGTACTATATTATTGGATCAAACCAAGGCTACAGAACGTGGCTTGCCTTGTTTGGTTTTCAAATCAATCGTAAAACGTGCAATCATAAGGTTGAAATTCCCTTGGTTTGTTTTTGTTGTTTTTCAAATCTATCAGAAACGTGGTTTTTTAAGGTTCAGATTTCCTTCACACACTACAAGACCTCCAAAAGGGTCACCTACCTTGGGAAAAAAAGGATTAAGTCAGTAAACAACGACCAGATAAGTTCCATTTAATACTTTTTCTTTAACATTTCTTTCGTCGGTAGCTTAATTCTATATTAATTTAGTAATAAATTTGTGTTACAAGATCCTGTTTCTGCGTTTCAAGAACGCGGTGGACCTACGTTGTAATTTATTAATTTCCAAACGCTCGTTCTTTGTTTTTTCTTTTTGTTTTTTGCTGTTTAACTAATTAAAAGCATGGCACCCCCGTCAAGTACTTGCAGTCGCTGTGAAGGGAAATTTGCTGCTTACGCGTTTACAATGGCTAATAATAATGATCAGTTAGTTTGCAGGTGGTGCTCAAACATGGAAGTGCTGTGGAACGAATTAGACCGTGAGAGGCAGGCCAGGGTGACTTGAAGAAAGCGTGATGCTCCTGACGGCAAAATTAGAATCCCTTGAGACTCCAGTTACGACCCCTCCTGCCTCAGTTTCTATTAATAATACAGGGTGGGCGGAAAGTAGCTCCCTATTTTGGATTGGTAAAAAAATACGTATATTATCCATTTATTTCAGAAGAAATAATATGAAAAGGTAGGCATACATTGTAGGTTTTCTCTAAAATTCAATGTGGGCTCCAACTCTTTCCACCAGCTTCTGGAGCCGCCCAGGAATGGCGTCCACTGACTTTAGCAGGAACTCCGGCGGGATGGAGGACATGACTTCCCGAATTCGGTCCTCCAGTTCTTCCAATGTCCTCGGTTTGGTGCGGTAGACTTCTTCCTTTACCCACCCCCAAAGAAAGAAGTCGCACGGTTACCGCTGAAAAATGGCAGAATCGGTTCAGTGTAACGGTGTGGTGTGGTATGACCTCAGATCAGGTTGTGGGCCCGTTCCTTCTGCGCAACACCATGAATGCTGAGCGGTACCTTGCTATGTGCGAAACGAGGTCTGGCCGGTTGTCAGCACATGGGAGAACATCGACGATCTGATATTTATGCAAGATGGCGCCCCTCCGCACTTCGCTCTTGTTGTCCGTGAGTGGCTGGATGCCCACTTCCCTGGGCGTTGGATGGGTCGTCGTGGTCCACATCAATGGCCAGCCAGGAGCCCCGACTTGACACCGTGCGACTTCTTTCTTTGGGGGTGGGTAAAGGAAGAAGTCTACCGCACCAAACCGAGGACATTGGAAGAACTGGAGGACCGAATTCGGGAAGTCATGTCCTCCATCCCGCCGGAGTTCCTGCTAAAGTCAGTGGACGCCATTCCTGGGCGGCTCCAGAAGCTGGTGGAAAGAGTTGGAGCCCACATTGAATTTTAGAGAAAACCTACCATGTATGCCTACCTTTTCATATTATTTCTTCTGAAATAAATGGATAATATACGTATTTTTTTACCAATCCAAAATAGGGAGCTACTTTCCGCCCACCCTGTATAAATAGTACTAATAGCCCTCTCTCTTCCCCTAGTTCCCAACCCTTCGTTCGAGTGCGAAATGAAGCCCCATTGAGAAAAGCAAAGCCTTGTCTACCAGTAATAACAAGCAATAAGTTTTCTGTTTTAGGGTTCGAAGATACTGATGAACCGGAAATACGACTCGTTGGTGATTCCATTGTTCGAGGGCAGCTCGAGGAATTCTGTGGGAGAAACCCTCGTCGTAGGCGCCGTTACTGCTACCCTGGTGCAAGGGTGGAGGATATAACTAATAATGTTGACCATTTTACAGACAGTACCGCCGAGGACACAACGTATGTTATTCATGTCGGTACTAATAACGTTTTAAATTCTAGATCGGAAGAACTGCTGGCTAGGTACAGGGACTTATTAGAGCGATTAAAGGAGAAAACTAATAAGATTGTTTTAACAGGTATACTTCCTCGAATTATCCAACGAAGCGATTTCTACAGCAAGGCGACCTATATTAACAATAACCTAAAGTCTCTTTGCCAACAGGAAGGAGTGCATTTTGCTAATTTTTGGAACAGTTTCTACGGCAGGAGGGACTTGTTCCTCGAAGATGGACTTCATCTTAATGAAGTTGGAGCTGCGCGTTTAGGAAGACTATTTCATAATACTGTCTCTTCTTTTCAGGCTGCCGTAAGCCGAACGGTCCCAGCGTAAATTCCACAAATTTCCCCCGCGCTCGCGAAGGTGTCGCAATTACAAACAATTTGAAGGTTCTATCCTTAAATGCTCGTAGCCTACGAAATAAAATAAACGAATTTTTTTCTTTAATTGCTTGTAAAGACTATGATTTAATTGCGATAAATGAATCGTGGCTTAGCACTGAAACACGTGACTTTGTAGGGGAGTATCAAATTAAAGGTTATAGACTTTTTGTTAAAAACAGAATAGGTAGGCGAGGAGGCGGTGTTATGTTGTATATCAAAGATAATATTGCGAACGTTATAGAAGTAAAGCACTCAATTCCAGAACCGATAGATTCGACTATAGCAGAACTTAAATTGAACGATTTCAAACTTCTTGTTGCGATTATATATAGCCCCCAAATCAAACAGCTGCTACGGACGAAGCTTATATCGTGAACTAAAGAGAATAATCGGTAGTGAGCAGGCTTTAGTTATGGGTGACTTTAATTGCGCCAACGTGAATTACGATACAATCAGGGAGACGCGGAAGGTGATCGTTTAGTTAATTTTCTCGAGGATAGCTTTCTTATTCAAAAGGTTGGGGAACCTACGAGGTTGGACAGTATTTTAGATTTAGTAATAACTACGGATGATAGGCTAATTACTGATCTTCAAGTAATAGAACCGTTGAGCAATAGCGATCACAATATGGTAGAGTTTGTCCTCTCAGTAAGTCACTCGAAACCAACTAACTCGACTAAAATTCCTAGCTTCCAGCACGCAGACTTTAGTAAATTTCGAAATAAATTTTCACACGTCAATTGGGAAAACGTAATGGGGAACTCCAACGCAAAACTAATGTGGGAATCGTTCGTAACGGTATTTAGGACTATAAATGAGGAATGTGTACCGTACAAAATTAAGCGTGCGAAAGTAAACAACAAGCCCTTGTGGTTTACTTCTAGAGTAGGAGACATTATAAAGAGTAGAGAGAGGGCTTATAGGCTATACAAGTGCGATAAAGATAATCTGTTGTTACGAAACAACTACATATCTCTAAGGCGTGAAGCTAAAAGTGTAATAAAAAGTCAAAACGCGAATTTGAAATCTCCATAGCTCGTGACGGTAAAGAAAACCCCAAGCGATTCTTTCAATACGTCAATAATAGAAATCCAAAAAAGTGTCTTAGGTCCATTAAAAATGGAAATGGAGATCTAGTCTCTGGAAACAAGGAAATGGCTACCTTGCTAAACGAATTTTTTACGTCAGTTTTTACTATAGAAGATGTAACGAATATCCCTACGGTCATAGACATAATACCTTTTGATAATGGTAATATTTTGGATAATATTGTCGTTAGTGAAGGGGAAGTAATGCGCTATATTGATAAAATGAAAAGCGTAAATCACCGGGTCCGGATTCCATATATCCCATACAACTAAAAGAATTAAAAGATAGCAGTGTTGTGCCGCTAACAAAGATTTTTAATGCGTCTATTTCTGAGGGGTGCGTACCAGATAATTTCAAGTTAGCAAACGTAACACCTATCTTTAAGAAAGGCGATAAAGGTGCGGCGGGAAATTATAGGCCAATCAGTTTAACGTCTGTTGTAGGTAAGCTACTGGAATCAATAATTAGGGATCGTATAGTCGAACACTTAGAAGTGCATAATCTGGTTAGAAATACGCAGCACGGTTTTAGGCGAAACAAATCTTGCTTAACTAATCTTTTAGAATTTTTCCAAAGCGTGGTTAACGTTTACGATAGACATCGGGCGGTTGATGTAGTGTATTTAGATTTTGAAAAAGCGTTTGACACCGTGCCGCACAAAAGACTGATTGAAAAAACTAAGGCTCATGGAATCAGGGGTGTAGTAATAAATTGGCTAGAAGAATGGTTGCGAGGCAGGAAACAGAGGGTGGTCGTTGATGGAGCGGAGTCGTGTTGGGCTAATGTAGCGAGTGGCGTTCCTCAGGGTTCTGTATTGGGCCCCTTGCTTTTTCTTATATATATCAACGATTTAGATGTCGGCCTAGTCAGTACAGTTTCAAAGTTTGCGGATGACACGAAGCTGGGTGGTAGGGCGATTAATGACGAAGATAGAGGTAAAATTCAGGAAGATCTGAATAAAATCGTTGATTGGTCAGTCACATGGCAAATGAGATTTAACGTGGATAAGTGCAAAATTATGCATATAGGTTCGCGTAACGGTAATTTTGCGTATAGTATGTCAGGGAAAGATTTAACAAGCGTAGAGCAGGAAAAAGATTTAGGAGTTATAGTCACTGGTGATTTAAAAGTAGCGAAACAAAGTACAGCGGTGGTCAATAAGGCGAACAAAGTGTTAGGTTTTATAGCTCGAAATTTTGAGTACAAATCGCCCGATATTATAGTTCCTCTTTATAAATCATTAGTTAGACCCCATTTGGAGTACGCGGTCCAATTTTGGAATCCGCATATGCGCAAAGATATAGACAAAATCGAAAGAGTTCAAAGACAAGCAACTAAGATGATTCCGTCTCTTAGGTCAAAGTCGTACGAGGATAGGCTTAAAGAGTTAAAATTGACTACACTCGAGACTAGGAGGTTAAGGGGTGATCTAATCCAGGTTTTCAAAATTATGAATGGGTTTGATAACGTAGATAGAGATAGCTTTTTCGAAATATTTCAATATAATAGGACTAGAAATAACGGGGTAAGTTGACAAGTAGAAGGTTCGAGACAGCAGTTGCGAAAAACTTTTTTACGCATAGAATAGTAAATAGCTGGAATAGTTTGCCGGTAGAAGTAATTAGTAGCACGTCTATAAACATGTTTAAGAATCGATTGGACGCGCATGTTGATAGAAAGGGTATAGTTTAAGGTAGTAAAATTAAGGCTTTGTGGGGATAGATCCCACAGCTCAACACAAGTGTTGTGGGATATAGGGAGGCAGCGTCTTGGGTTAGGGGATACTCTCTGTCCTTACACACCCCATTTAAAGAGATTCCTCTGCCGAGCGGTGCCCCCTATAGTACTGTGAGGTATTGAAAAACTCATGATCTTCACTTGCCCCACAAACACCTTTAAATGGGAGACCCATAATGGGTGCACACACATTTCTACATTACTGTACAGTCTTTACAGCCACACCTACACTTTCCTCGTAAGTGTATATATTGTAATGTATATGGTTGTAAATTTGACTTGGTCCGCAATCGATATGAACCGTGACTTGATGGATACCGTAATTAAATTGACTGGATTCTTTGGATCTGATATATTTGCATGTCCGTTATATAATAGATATAGAGTGAACATATTTGTGGATAGTAGTCTATTATGACTTGATCCTCTGGATCGAGAGATTCTATCTTTAGTTTTAAATCGATAATTAATTATTTTTAAATTGATAATGTATATGGTTGTAAATTTTGACTTGGTCCGCAATCGATATGGACCGTGACTTGATGGATACCGTAATGAAATTGACTGGATTCTTTGGATCTGATATATTTGCATGTCCGTTATAAATAGATATAGAATGTAACATATTTGTGGATAGTAGTCTATTATGACTTGCTCCTCTGGACAGAGAGATTCTATTTTTAGTTTTAAACCGATAATTAATTATTTTTAAATTGATAATTATTTAGTTTCGTAAAAATTGGTCGTTGCCAATTTACCGGCAGTTTTTAAATAAGTTTCTTATGTTCTTGTGGTTCGGAACCCACGTGAAATTGTAGGTCCCCTCCGCCACCACGGAGGACATACACAATACACGATTACTAACACAGTTAGGTAGACCAGCCATGAGTGGATCCTAGGGTCTTTGTTGGTCTAAAACATTATAACATTATAACATTATAACAATAGTCTCCACTGGATTGAGATCAAGTGCAGTCATTTTCCGTTTTCAGTTAATCTTCACTTGATAGCAGTTCAAGTACAAGTCAGTTTCAAGTTAGTTTCAAGAATACTTGATAGAGTTCAAGTTAGTTTCAAGAATACTTGATAGAGTTCAAGTTATTTTCAAGAATACTTGATAGAGTTCAAGTTAGTTTCAAGAATACTTGATAGAGTTCAAGTTAGTTTCAAGAATACTTGATAGAGTTCAAGTTAGTTTCAAGAATACTTGATAGAGTTCAAGTTAGTTTCAAGAATACTTGATAGAGTTCAAGTTAGTTTCAAGAATACTTGATAGAGTTCAAGTTAGTTTCAGAATACTTGATAGAGTTCAAGTCAGACAGTTTTATTCCAAGTATTCCGAGTCCCAAGTATTCCGAGTCCCAAGTATTCCGAGTCCCAAGTATTCCGAGTCCCAAGTCAGTTTTCAATGCAGTCAATTGAATTCAACTTTTCCTTTGTAATTTAAGAGAATTTAATTTAAGAAAATGTAATCTAAGAATTTAATTCAACCTTTTTTTTTGTTGTAAAAGAGAATTTAATTCAACCTGAATTGACCGGGTTGCGTCTTTAGTTTAACCTTTTTTTGTTTGTAAGAAGGAAATGGACCGATTTGTCTTTTCTTTTTCATGCCATTGTTGCGTATATAAATATATAGGTAAAATGACATTTTATTGTTTGTAACCAAAACAGTTTTTACAATTGTTTGTAATGACTTTGATAATCATTGTAATGTATACGTGATAATAATAGTTGTGTAATAATTAATTAATCGATCTTGTCCCAATGACTCCTTTTAAATTACTATGCTGAGGAACATACCGTCCCTCCGTTTTGTTTCAACTCTTTTAATTTTTGTTCAAAGTAGTGTGACAAGCAATCTTAAAAAAAAAAAAAGATGTAATTGTCAATTTCAGACTTATACCCCCTGCTTAGTCACTCAATTCCCCCGAATGTCGTACTCCAAACTTTGTCTTTTTATTTTATTTTAACACCCCCAACCCCAGTTGAACCGTGTCAACCAGAGAAATGGTTCAACCATGGTTAATTCCTCTTTGGTACGATGGAACATAACCTCAATTTAGGTTGTGTTTTTTTATATTACAGTATATGTTTAGTTCATTATAGTTTATAATTGATTTCTATTTTCAATTTTTATATTTTTTATATTTTTTTTTATTCGATGAATACTGAGTAATTGTTGGTCGAATTTAATTAATTGTGTCAAAATATCAAATAATTCAAATTCTATCAACATTCAACGAAAGAGTATGATTTTTCTACTTAACATGCAAAAATTATTAAACCTTTTTAATATTTTTTTTATTATATAAAAATAATTTTAATGTAAAATTTACCTGAAATTATTAAAAGAAAAGATTGTTCGAAATGCTTTCCTTCCATTTCAATAACTTTTTTATTCTTGGCCGAAACTCATCTAAGGTTCGATTTACTTTTATTTTTAAGATATTATAAAATTATGTTTAGCTCATTAAAATGCATAATTGATTTATATTTTTAATTTGTATTCTTAATTTTTTTAATTCAATTATCGTACCGATACTTCTGGTAATGTTAATGGTTATATAGTTCATATATAGCTAGGAATGTTACTAGTCGAATTTAATTCCATCTTCAAAATTTAATTTTTAATACCGCTAGATTTACTTTCATTAATTGTAAGGTCCTCTAAGTTCGTTTTTTTAATTACCTTATACGTGTAACTGATTAATTATGTAAAATCTATAATCCTAATTGAATTTTATTACTTTTGACACATATTCGAATTCATTTACGTTCCGTCCCTCCAGTCACTTTTGCATTAAAACTCGTATGCAAACATCATCATTATAATACATCATAATTATTGCTTACTATATATAAATTCTCGCTCATGCATTTATTAAGTTATTTTATCTGTTCCTTAAAGTATATATATATATATATATATATATATATATATATATATATATAATCCTAATCCACCAATGACCCCTAATGATCTAGTTCTTCACGGGATGAACAAATTACTCTCATATTCTACATACTATTGTACCGACTCACTCATCTACAGATGCTTCTTACCAATATTTATAGATACATCTGCACACTGACGTATAACTTCAACTATTCAACTATAAATCCCCTTTCTCCTTTTGAACGTATCACCAACCACTACAATCTGTACCCAATAAACATAAATACACATTTGACCACAGGTCTATACATCATCCACTACGTAATTCGATTTGTACCTACAACAGTCAATAAAAACGCATGTATGCACACTATATATACTATATATACTATATATACAAACCTTATGCTAAAATCATTGGATATCACAATAAAACTATTTCATTACGTGTAAGTGCAAACTATGCTATTTAGTCTTAATCATTTTTGCTTTCTAATATATCTTGCTTATGCATTTATTCAGTTAATTTAACAATCCTCTCAGCTAATCTGTCCCTCGAAATTGTAAGATACACACTTTACCTAATACACCCAAATACACACTAGACCACAGGTCTATACATCATCCACTACGTAATTCTATTTTTACCTACAATAGTCAATAAAATTAGTTATGAATTGTACTATCATGGTAACCTTGAAAATCCATGAACTTTAAAATTTATATTTTTCCCTTTTACCTATTCATTATGAATGTAATTTTCCCCACAGAAAAATAAAATTTTGCTAAAAATTTAACAATATCATTCTTTGTCTAGCTTAATTGTTTGTCTAAATTAAAGTATTAATCTTTGAATTTTTTATATTTTGTAAGCAAGTGTCATTTTAAAGATTTGATACTCTGCATTGTACTCAACTACCCGAACTCGTTCTGTATAAAACTTGTATTGTAAAAAAGAATGTCATCATCTAATATGAATTCGTTGGATGTTATTTTCTCAATTCTATTGTATTGTATTAATTGTATTATATTATTGTATTAATACCATTTTAGAGGGGAAACACTGTAAAAATGAACAATGAATAATCCATATTCATTTTTACATAAGAAACCAAAATCGCCTAAGCGAGTTTTGGATAAAAATTTATTTGTAGCTTCCTATTTTTGTTTGTGTCACAACCCTATGATCTACCATTTCTGTGGTTTAGTCGTATCTATTTTCCATTTTTCATTGTTATAGAATTTATTATAATTAATTATGATTGTCTTCCATCTCACCCTCGACCCTAGATTATGCATACACATTGCATGTAACAGGATTGGAACCCGCAGTTGTACTTCTTAGTCATTGATACCCACTCTTTGTCTCTAATTCGTTCATGTAAATCTTCCTAATAATGATTTGTACTATACGTACAAATTCAATAACTATGACGTCACATTTTCCCGTCATTAATTTCCCTTCATTATATCTCTAGTATGCAATGTATGAAAATTCTTTATCATCATAAAAAAACTGTACACTCTATAGAAGTCATTATTTATATGTTATGTAGTATAAATATAACTATTATTCGACCATATCCCCGCCCCCATACGTCCATATTTTATCTTGATCATTATCCTATATAAATTTTATTAAATATTCATTTTTACTCGTGTCAATCTATGAAATGCAAAACTTCATGCCTTCGTTCGAAAACGCAAAAATACGTTCTCGTATTTTTTTTCATTATTATTTTTTATTATATCACCTCCCGCATTGAACTCGAAAATGCTTAGTAAGTTATCAAATTCCGCTAACTGGCAGAATCGAACGCTTCAAAGATAAAAAAAGTCTCCTTTCGCTCGATTCGAATTTATAACTTTATCATGCGTTATGTTATATCATGTGTGTCATGTCTCATGTACTTGTGTTGTACTAATAACCAAATATAATAACCATATAGTATAACCATATAGTATAACCATATAGTATAACCATTATATAACCATATATATAACCATATTATAACATATATAAATATATAAAAAACTGTAAAATGGTAAACGACGTAATGTACTTCAATGAAACTGTAATTAAATGTAATGATTTAATTTATAATGTAAGAATGTACTTTAATAGAACTGTAATGGACAATCATAAGCGAATGTGAAGTAATCCATAATTGTAATCGTAATTGTAATGAACCAAAATTAATACGTACTCAGTCGTGTACTTAATTTGTACTTATGTACTATTACGAAATGATATCGCCTTCAGAAATGAAGATTCGGCAAAAATATACGATTAGTTTTTATTTTTATTTTTTTATTTTTATTTGGAATCTTTCAAACATCTGATCATGTGTTTAAAAGGGGGAAACTTAACCTTCAACTGTCTTCCCCCAAACATTTAGGTTTATATTATACATGTATTTGTAAAATTACGGCACTTCATTGTTTCATTATAGCACTTCATTACGGCACTTCTACGAGCTCCCTTGTTAGCAGCCTCGCTGCGAGGAGGGGGCAGAGGCCCCTTGCCTCCTTAACTTTTTTTAGATTCCGGCCTGAGCCATGGTCGAAAGAGGTCGAACCTCTACCCCTGTAAATTCAGAGCACTACTGTACATTTTGAGAAGTAAACTAGAGTAAAGAACTTTTTATCTTTTCCTTCGAGCTTGTTCTCTTCAGGAACTTAGTCAGTAAGTCGATAAGTTATAAAAGAAAAGCCGATAATTTTAGTACCAAGAGAAAGTATCAGAGTATTATAAAGTTGTAGAGAAAAGTATCAAGAAGAATATCGTTTCGCCTCAACAAGAACGCCTCGTCGATACGAGACACCCCATAAGCACATATAAGAAGGAGGGCATAACAGTCTGGCGAGTCTATAGCCAAGAGTTTAACATTTGGAGACCCTACTACCAAGATTAGAAGAAATATCCGTTGCTGCCTCCTAACTAGAACCCCCGTCGATCCGAACCACCAGGGCCATAGACGGAGGGGTAACATATATATATATATATATATATATATATATATATATATATATATATATATATATATATATTATTTCAAACATTATTTTCTGTGATCTGAAACTACAGTACCATGTCAACAATATATATATATATATATATATATATATATATATATATATATATATATATATGTGTGTGTGGTGTGTGTGGTGTGGTGTGTGTGTGTGTATATATTAATGTGTAACTTGCAACCGTGTATTTGTTCCGCGCATCGGTCTCTTCACACGAAGGTTAAGCTGGTGGTCCCACCTCTAGACCTGGCCTGACGCAGGGGAGAGTTGCTGTCTTGAGCTCTCCATCTCACATAGCCATACACACCCGGCTCATCAAGGACCATCCTGACCCAGGCGTCTATTCTTCTTTAAAAGACTCCTACTTTGACACCAGTGATGTTTCTTATTTCTTTGGGTAGCTGGTTAAAATATAATCTTGGCCCTCTGACAACCAACTTATTTTCCTATTTTCTGGCTTTTAGTTGAGAACACTACACATTCTACCGTTCCTATTTTCCAGTTATGGGTTTCAGTTTGAGGTTAGACACTAGTTTCTCTATTGTTTTCCATGTGTACATTATAGTGCATCTCTCATATAGTACAGGGTGGGCCGTAAGTTTCCATACATAGGAAAATTTAAATACGTGCGTCGGTATTTGGATCAGCATTTTCCGGATGCTTGGATTGGTCGGCGTGGTCCTGTGGAGTGGCCTCCCAGATCCCCAGATCTCACCCCCCTTGATTTCTATCTTTCGGGGCACTTGAAGGCCATGGTGTATCAGGAAAAGATACGAGACATAAATCATCTAAAGGAACGTATCACCAACGCCATTACAAGCATAACGTCAACTGTGCTAATGCGTGTTCATCAACAGTGGGGAACACGTATTGAAATGTGTTTTCAAAACAATGGCAACCATGTAGAGCATATTATATAAATAAAAATGGTTGTCCATAAAAAAATGTTTATTTTTCCTATGTATGGAAACTTACGGCCCACCCTGTATATATATATTCAATACATTTACAGTTATTCAATTATTTACAGTTGTTTCTTGGATATAATCAAAGCATAAGAGAGAGTGGACCACAATAT
>JAJOZX010013354.1:55000-82123 GCA_023014485.1 Bathynomus jamesi | reverse complement strand
ACTAATTTTTAATAATGGACCCAGGTCATATACGGGTCATTCTCTGTCAGATCAACCAAAAAAATTGAAATTAACACCCTCATCTCTCATATTTTGCTGAAATTTGGTTTATAGGGAGTTTGTGAGCCCTGAATCCATTTCTGAAATTATAAGGTCAATCGGACCAACGGTTCAAGAGATATGACCTCGGGCAATTTGAGGTCACTCGCGAGGTTACTAACATTTGGCGAGCCATAACTTGGGTAATAATTGTCATAATTATATAAAAGTATATATATTAGAATCAGAAAATGACAAGGAATCCAAATATGCAAGTTTTAGAACTCTAGGTTGAAAATAAAAAAAGTTACTGTAACCAAAATTTGAGGTCACGATTTGACCTCTGGGGTATCAAATGAGAATTTTTTTTTAAATGTAAAAAATGAAGGCATAGGCATTGGCTATTAGAATCAGCAAAAAAAAGTTTGTTTATGTTAGTATTTTCATGTAACTAACATATAAGTGAACACCATATTCATAAGTTGTGCGTCAATTCTACCTATTTTTCACACTTAAGCTCATAATTTGACCTATAGAAATTAAAATTACATTTTTTATAGATATAAAAACAAAGTCAGAGTTCTTGACTAATAGAAACAATCATAAAAAGTTTGTTTATGTTGGTACTTTTCATGTAACTAACTTATAAATGAACACCATATTTATAAATTGCTTGTCATTTCAAGGAATTTTTATATCTTAGCTATCAATTTGACCTCAAGCTCCAAGAATTTAATAAAAATTGTATTTCACTGCTAATCTACACTGGCAATAATAGTTATAATAGTGAAAGGGGAAGACTAAGCTCACATGTAGCCTAAACAAACCTGTTGAAACATGTTGCTACTTGTCTAAGTGCAGAATCAACACAGATAGTTGCAAAATTCCTTGTCTACAGGTTAGTCCAGTTCCAGCCAGCACTGTGGGTGGCTGGTGGGTATGGTGTTTTAATGAGCCTCAGAGACTATCAAGGCCTAAAATATTAAGTGTGTATAGCTATATATTTCTAAAAAATATATTACCTAATTGTAAATCCTATATCTTTACAGATCAAAATACAATGGTTCGGCACTTGAAATACTGCCAGGACCCTATTCAAAAACACAAGAAACGCATAACAATCAATCTTAGAAAAGTGACTGATGTACTTGTTGAAAAATGTGCTGGAAGAGTGAAAAAAGACTCATTGTTGTGTGTGAACTGCTGGACACTGATAA
This sequence comes from Bathynomus jamesi, assembly GCA_023014485.1. Classification (NCBI taxonomy): domain Eukaryota; kingdom Metazoa; phylum Arthropoda; class Malacostraca; order Isopoda; family Cirolanidae; genus Bathynomus; species Bathynomus jamesi. Next base: position 80,867 of record JAJOZX010013354.1, on the reverse strand, counting down.
TGAAAAACCCCACTATACTTAGTACCACTGAAAACAACGAGTCTGAGCAGGATTCAAATGAATCATCTACTATCAGTGGCTTGAGTAACATCTCTTCAATTCAAGATCTGGACAATGACAGTGATTGCTTGATAAAGGAAAATCCTTCAACTTCAGTTGAACCAGTTCTAGCATTTCTGGACCAAACACCAGTTAAAAAAAGTAAGTAATAAATTAATATAATAAACTTATACTTCACTTCAAGGTCTGTTTGATCTACTATATAGCCAATTATATAGCATTTAAGGTACTATAATAATATTTAATTACTAATATTCAGGTGTGTGAAACCTTTTTTTCTGTTCTTTTCAGAGAACTACAGAGAGGCAAATTCTTACACCAGAACACGTGTTTCAGTTTTGTGAAGAAAACTTGAGCAAGAAGATTTGTAACTACAGCTGATTTGAAAGATGCAGAAGAACGGTTGGAACATCGATTCAAGGATAGTAGGGCTATTCCTGGAACTCAGAAATATCATAGATTTGTTCCCCTAAACAAGGAAGAACTGATGGTGTATCCCATTTCAAGTGGCATTGGAGAAAAGAAAAGAATAAGGAAAAGTAATTTTACTAATGAACCTGCAATGCTTGGTAACCTAAAATGTGTCAAACCAGGAGAGTATGTTGGCTGCATTTATGACATGCAAGTTTGGTATGGAATTGTGGAGGAATATTGTGAAGAGTTTGATGATTTCACTGTGAACTTTCTACATCCCTCAGGGTCATCAGGATCAAGTGCATATTATTATCCATCAAACAAGGATTCATGTGCAGTGCCAGGACATCATATATTAACTGTAATGAGTTGTCCTACCCAAAGAGGAGGCAGCAGAATTCAATACATTTTTCCACAAAAAGAAATTGATGAGAGCATCGAGCATGCAAAAGTTGTATTAGGCTAGCACATGAATCCTCTAAGTAGGTCTTCCCTTTCACTATTATAACTATTATTGCCAGTGTAGATTAGCAGTGAAATACAATTTTACATTTTTTGCCTTTGTTTTATATCTATAAAAAAATGTAATTTTAATTTCTATAGGTCAAATTATGAGCTTAAGTGTGAAAAAATAGGTAGAATTGACGCACAACTTATGAATATGGTGTTCACTTATATGTTAGTTACATGAAAAATACTAACAAACAAACTTTTTTTGCTGATTCAAAGCCATGCCTTGCTTCATTTTTTACATTTAAAAAAATTTCATTTGATACCCCAGAGGTCAAATCGTGACCTCAAATTTTGTTACAGTGTAACTTTTTTTTTTTCACCTAGAGTTCTAAACTTGCATATTTGGATTCCTTGCATTTTCTTTCTAAATATATATACTTTTATATTTGTGACCATTATTACCCAGTTATGGGTCGCCAAATGTTAGTGACCTCGCAAGTGACCTCAAATTTCCCGAGGTCATCTCTTGAACCGTTGGTCGGATTGACCTTATTAATTCAGAAATGGATTCAGGCCCACAAACTCCCTATAAACCAATTTCAGCAAAATCTGGAGATGAGGGTGGCACTGGTTGATCTGACAGAGAATGACCCATACTGAAAGACCCGAAAGGACCTGAAAGTGAACTTTCGGTCTGACCCAGACCCAGACCTGGACCAGGACCTGAAAGTAACTAGAAAAATGAACCCGACCCTCACATCCTGAAAAAAACTATTAGCCAGAGTGAAATTTGGCTCAGGAAAAAGTATGATAATGCCCTAATGGCACAAATTCAAAGGTCATTCAAGAAATAGATTTAGAGAGATAGTATCATGTTGTATCAACTAGTAACAGGTTTCAGATCTTAGGAATTTAGATGAAGCAGTAAAGTGAATTTACATGGTTGGACTCTCTTATTAGGAATCAGGACAATGAATTTGCATAATGGGAGGAAAACTCATAGGAGAATATGTATTCCAGGAGGTAATATTTCTAAAGTCAATGAGGTAATGAAGGAGTTTGCCTGTAACCGGAGTAATATTATACTTTATGTAGGTATAAATGACTTCAAGCAAGGATAAAGATGGTAGATTTAGTTAAACGGAAATTCAGAAGCAGTTAAACATAGGTACATGGAATTGATAGAAACTTTCAAAAATAAGCAGAGCAAGTGTTATGTAGTGGCCATTTTACCAAGGGTTGGGGTAAGCATGGAAGGGGAACTGCTTTGTATGGAAGGCTTCTGGAAGAAAATGCGAGTACTTTGGGGTTCTGAAAAATAACTAGATTAACAGAGGGCATAAAGCATCAGGATATGGGTAAAGTAAATACTGTACTGTTAGTCTTAAATAGGTACAGATTATGTCAGGAATAGGCATATTGATTATTTAGCCAAAGGTAGGGAACCAGTTAAAACTGAGGGGTTGAAGTGTTTTTATACAAATGCATGTAGTTTTAGGAGTAAGAAAAATGAATTATTTAGTTATATGATGTGAAAATCTGGATATAGTGTGCATTAGTGAGACTTAGATTAGTGAGGCAGCATTCAATGACACTAGAGAGTATGAGTTAAATAATTATACAATGTTTATTTATCAGAGAATGGATAGGCAGGTGGGTGGTTTGGTCTTATACATTAAGAATGAATTAACCAGTTCAGAATATAGTATTAAATTAGATAATAGGGTAGAATCAATTTGGGTTGATATCTGTTTCAGTCTGAGTATATTTGGATGGGTGCATTTTACAGACCTCCAAACCAAACACAAGAAGTTGATGACAGTATGGTTCAAGACATAAAAAAGGTTGTAGTGATAGAACATTAATTACATGGGAGATTTCAACCTGCCTCATATAGACTCGAGCCTCTTAGAGGGAAATAATAGGGAAGGTAACTTCTTCATTGACTGCTATAATGACTGTTTCCTAACACAATTTGTAGACACATCAACTAGGGATCAAGCAATCTTAGATTTGGTTCTTTCCAATGATCATGAGTTTATTTGGGAGCTTGCAGTAGGAGAGTCATTAGGAAATAGTGACCATTGGCTCATACATTTTAAGATAGAATTAAATAGGGATCTGGTCCACAATGACCATCTAGTCAATCCCTCATTTCTCAAAGGGTGACTATAGTAGATTTTGGGAGTTATTAGGCTCAGTAAAGTCGGGGTACCAGTAATGAATTTGCCAATAAAAATGCTATTGAGATGTGGTCTAGATTCAAAGAAATTTTAGGATGTACTCACAGATACTCACAGAAGATCATCTGGAAGAGGCTTAATCAGCCTGTGTCTCCAGCTCTAAATCAACACTACTCAATGCTGGTCTCAGAACAGTGCTGGTGCCCACATCAGGATGATACTGAATGGGAGCTCTGTAGCAGTATTTCTGATCCTGATTTCTCCATACTCTATCCAACTTCCTTTCAAACTCCTTAAATGACTTAGATTCTATCACCTGTGATGGCAAGGCTTCCAATTACAGGAATATTGTACCTCGAAATTCGTCGTTAATTTGTTCCGGAATAAGACAACAAATATGAAATGATGAAATTCGAGGTAGATTATAACATGTTTCAATGAGAAAACATTTTACTGTATTATGTTATTAAACAGATTAATTAATCAAATTCAACTAATTTTTCGGCAAAATATAATAATATATTGCATTGGTAAACAGTTGAATTTCGTCAATTTTGATCAGTTTTTTTTTCACATTTTTAAAAAAAATGATGAATTTTTTAATATGGATGATGGATTGCAAAACTATAGGTAGTAAAAGATTGATAATGAAATTTGAAATGATGAATTTTGAGGTATTCCTGTATTCACTATCTGGATACAGAATGAATGCTTCCTTATATTCAGCCTGGTTCTCTCTCCAAGTATTCTTTTCTAATGCCCTCTCATTGAAGATTCCTCAATTAATGAGAAAATCCCTGGCACACCACACAGAATTTTGAAAGTTTCTATCATATCCCCCCATGACCTTCTTAAGCCAGGGAAGGCAAATCAAGTTTGGTAATTATTCGTTTTTGACCCACTCTTTTTATAATGAGAACAAACTTTTCTGGTTAATTTTGAGGTGTTCTGCACGAATCTGTCATCCGTTCCTGTGCAAATGCGTAGTTTTCGAGATATCGTTGTTGCGGTGGGGTTATCCAATAAACCAATGAAGTTCCGAGTCAATGTGAACCACCCGACAACATTTTTATTTCATGCAATTTTTGTCTACCGGTACGGGGAGAAGACTTACTTCAAAACCAAACACCCAAAGGCGGCTCGTTGGCTGAGGGAGGACGGGCTTCTAAGAATCCCTGATGCGGTAAACCTTCCCGGAGTCTCGTTGATCCCGACGCGACCCTCCAGGCGTGACCTCGTTATCCTCAGAACAGAGAAACAATGCGATTAGTTAAGTGTCCCAATGCCCACCGGACTGACCCAACCTCAGGACCTCCCAATATTCCACGAAAAAGGAAACAAAAATGCTCACCACATTCCCGATGACAATGCCGTAGCCAAATCAAACTGTAACCTCAACGGGTTGGAAAAACACACTAGAGGAAAAACCATGGACAAACTTTATTGATGGGAAAGGGGAGTTTACATTCTATACAACACATGAAAGGGAGGAAAAAGTTAGAAAAGCGGGGGTTAGGCAGGGTGAAGCAAGGACATTCAGGTAAGTGGGCAGACAAGCAATAAGGTATATCTTTCACAAATGTACACGCAGTGTCAATCGCAAGAGCACAATTTCATATATATGTTAACACATGGTCACAGACAACTGGATTTTTGCAAAGCAAGTGATCTATCTTCGCATTACAATGGTCAAGAGAGGCTCCTTTGGGTTACAATCAAGATGAATCAAGAAACAATGAGGAGTTGCGTCCTGATTCCTTATCTTGAAACTTAAATGTCCTCCTTTTAGTTGTTTTTGTTCGCATACAATAATTATACCCTAAATATCCCTGACTAGGCTAAATGGAAAGGAGGGCAAGGTGTTATTGATACCTGGCCTTAACTGATGTGCAGGTACCACCACTTAAAACTTTCAAAAGGTTCGGGGATGATTGTTCGAGTTCAAGGAGTCAATCGCACTAGATGAATGTCATCTAATTTCTGTCTTTCTTAACTTCTAGCTTCAGCAACCGATTACACGTATACCCAGTCGCACTGTGCACTTTGTTGGCCTGTTCAGATTTGGCAAGCCTACCCATTTCAGGACTTCTTAAACAAAAAAAAACCCCTTTTTTTTTTTGTTTGTTTTATCTTTTTAGAACATTAAGCCACAATTCTGACGTTAGATTCTATGGGGCTAGATTTTATGGGGTTATGGCATTCAAACCTGTATGGGAGAGAAAGGATGAAGGTTAAAACACACAACTACCATGATTTGTTAATCAGTGGTCCCTACTACATCGTCATCTTGAAAACCACATTTGCACAGAAATGGATGGCAGTTTCGTACAAAACACCTCAAAATTAACCAGAAAAGTTTGCACTCGTCATTTTCGTTTAAACTAATGAATTTAAATGAAAATATCATGACTTAACCTAACCAATCATCAAGGGCGTACAGTTGACCTAACTGGTGTCACGTACTGAACTGTCCGCAAAACATTAGGACCGATCAATTTGTGATGCGTGATCTTTACGGGGGCCCCCCGAGACCTAAATTATACAAATGATAATGTAATAACATGTGCCAACCTTGCATGGGTAGTCTGCTAAATTTCGCGTGCCCTTAAACTGAAATGACACACGGTTATTTCTAGGATTTTTTTTACGGCACCTAAAGACCTTTTGGTCTTTTCTTAAAATACAAGCACTATTGCATTTAGGGCAGGTCACGGATGTCTTAATTATTCTGTGATTGAAAAAAAGGTCTAAACTCTTGTCTTCATCGAGGGCAATATGGCGGCTCACGTCTTCAAAATCAAATATGCATAACTAACACATCATACTTCGTCACAAAAAAACCAAACTGAACAGATGAAAAATTGCTAAAAATGATTTACTTGTAAAACAGGACAAATTGAATTACGCAGAAGTAGCCAGAATCGCCAAAAATAAGAATATTCACCAAATACTCGATATATATATTATTGAAAAAACACCAAAAATAGGAAATATATTTTAATAAAAAAACATTTTATACAAATTTGCACAAGATAGTATATATATTTTCTTATTCAGTTTTGATTGGTTATTCAATATATATTGCTGTTATAGCTGGGTGTGACTGGGTCAAAAAACAAATAATAACCTCGTTTTTTGATCTAGCTTCATAAGTTAGGTCCTTCAATGATGGTACCATCTTGTTGATAGCTCTCCTCTGAACATTCTCAATCGACTCTGTCCTTAATTAGATAGGGACACCAGACTTGGTTGGCATATTCAAGGTGGGGTCTCACAGGTGCTGCATATAGCAGTTTAAAGTTTTCCTCATCCAAAACATTGAAAGTTCTTCTAATGAGCCCCATTATACTATTGGCTTTATTGACCTTTTCAGTAAAATTTTGCGAAAAGCTCAATCTATTATCTATTACAACACCAATATCCTTCTCAAACTGCACCTCATCCATTACCTCATACATAACATAATCAGGCTTCTCTAAGTTCACCTGACCAATCCTCATATATTTACATTTTTGTGGGTGAAACTTTAACCTTTTAAGGACTGAAGGTACAAATTGCTAATGTTTCAAATACAAGCATTCATAACTTAACCCTACAAAAAATTCAGGGCTTAATGGGTTAATAACCATTTTTCTGACCATTTCCTTAATTCAGTCAAATCTTCCTGAAACTCTACACAATCTTGGTTCTCTCTCACTTCTAAATACCCTAGTATCATCTGCATACAGATATATGTCACTGCCATTTTTTTAAAACTTATGGTAATTCATTTATGTACAGTATATAACAAACAAGAGTGGCCCCAGTACCAACCCTTGAGGCACACCACTACAGACCATCTTCCATTCTCACAATTACTTTAAATTTTCTTTCACTTAGAAATGTCATTATCCATGAAACACATTTATCATCGATGTTATAACTTTTAATTTTCTCCAGCAATCTTGAATGAGGCACCCTGTCAAAATTCTTCATAAAATCACAATATGCAACATCTACAGCACTACCTTCATCCAACATACATGTCCATTTCTCTAATACCTGAATGAGCTGAAGCACTGTTGACCTCCCTGTCAAAAAACCAAACTCTTTTCATATGAGCAATCCTTTCCTTTTGAACAATTGTCTCCAATAACTTACACACTACCGTATACTTGTGAGACCTCCAGGTCTATAATTTCCTGGGTCACAATGATCACCCTTCTTAAAAATTGCTGTAACATTGGCTATTCTCCAATCTACCAGAATATGCCCACTATTGAGTGATTGCTCAATTAAAATCTGCAGAGGTAACACCAGTTGCTCAATCCCTCCATAAGTATCCTTGAACGTGTCTCATCTGGTCCTGGAGACTTCTCCTTTTTAAGTTTCCTTATCATCTGCCTTATTCTATCTGAAGGGTCATTCCACAAGTGTGTCAACCAATAGGGTTGCCAAGTGTCCTTTATTTCAAAGGACAGTTCTTTATTTCAGCTCATGTGTCCTTGTCCTTTGATAAACTCAGAAAGGACGCCATATGTCCTTTAATTCAGTTATTGACTCTCAAAATTTTATTCATCACTAAAAATTTGAGACGGAGATGTTTTCAAACTTAATTCATTAATCCAGAGAAGTGAGATTCAACATTCAGATGTGATTTCTAGTAAATCAGAGTTGGCAATCCTGCCCCCATTGTCATCCTTGCTGGAGAGGAATGAGGAAGGCATTGCCTGCTAACATATTTTTTGTGCTTTGCCAAATTGCCATATTAAACCAGCTTCATGAGTTTTTGACGTGATTCTATTTTTTATGAGTTGAAGAATATCTTCAGATGAATACTTAGGTAAGAATACTTAATTATATACTAGGTTTCCCTCTCTTAGAAAGTTAGAAAACATTATTTTACGTGTCACGCTACTGAAAGTTAAGGCTTGTTCGTGTCTAATTTTTTTTTTCTAATAACCTTATACATTAAAGCGTTCACTCATTACGCATGTCTTAGTGCCTTTTTTAGAAAAATTCACGAAAGACTTTTTTTAGTGATTTTTTAGAAAAAAGACCAAAAAACAAAAATATTTCCAATTTCTTTACTAATATTATACAATGCAACAAAAATCTGACTGCAGAAATGGCAGGAATAAAATAAAATAGCTACCCATAATATACGGTAGCGTGCAAGTGTCCTTTATTCAAGATCTGTTGACTTGGCAACCCAACCAATAGCCAAAATTTAAATTTTGCCTATCATCAGTTTTATATACACAGAATTAATTAGCAGACACACTAGTTTCTGAATCTGAAATAAGGATTTAGGAATTTTCACTTTATAAAAAGTTAGAGCAGATTATGTCAGGTATTTTATATATTTTAAAATGTGAAATATCAGCACTTTTGAAACTTTAACTTTTGCATGTTTAGAATATTTGTAGACAAAAAATGCATATGTAGTGTGAGAGTGTACACACTGGGTTATGTTATATGCAGGGTGTCTCAAAAGTCACTATCTATTTTGAAAAATAATGGGAATTACGAAAAACTGGTTTAAGACATGAAAAATATATTTATTTCAAAGTAAGTGCCACAAAGAATTAGTGCTATTTATTTATCTGTCTCCACATGGCGACCATCAGTGTCTCTACAGAGCTCAAAGCGATAAGTTGTTTCCCGGAACACACTTTCCAGCATTTGAGGTGTTATTTTCTGAACTGCATCGGTAATATGATTTCGAAGTTCGGCTACATCACTAATTCTCCTACCAGTGTACACCTTAGACTTAATGAAACCCCAGGCGAAAAAATCTAATGGTGTTAAATCGGGTGAACGTGCTGCCCATGGTTGTGTTCCTCCACGACCAATCCAGCGACCGGGGAAGCGTCTGTCAAGATAATCACGTACAATTATTGCATAATGGCACGGTGCTCCATCCTGCTGAAAAACTACTGTGTCAAGAATGCCATCTGTAAGAAGTTGAGGTTCGAGGAATTGTTCAAGCATGTCAAGATAATAAACCAATTAACTTTTTTTAAATACACATATTTGCACCAGAAGTACATATCTTTATGCCAGCATAGCATTTTTAAAAAAAACATCGAATGTCACCGAAATAGATAGTGACTTTTGAGACACCCTGTATTATAGATATAGTTATCCAGCCTGATCAACATTCTGGTATTGGGTCATATTTAGACCTGTTTACCATGTAACGTCCATAATGGAAAATTATGTATTATTAAATTTCTGAAGGACTGATTCAATTTTATTTCATATGACTTCATGTTTAAAGCAGGTTTTGTTTATAGTGTCTATGTGACAAGTTACAAAAAATTTTAACCTTTTGGCTATTTAGTTACACCTGTTATGGACGTTACATTTAATCCTTTTGCTGTGTAATTCTGATATTTCTGAATGGTTTTGCTTGGATATATCTGAATTATGCAGCAAAAGGGTTAAACTGTAAAAGAACGTGATCAAGGTGAGAGTAGTAAAGCTGAAGAGTTCAGAAGGTTGCCAGGAGCTTATGTTTTATTGAAGTACACAGGGAAAAAACAGATTAGTCATTATGCAGCAATTATTGAAGGTTATATACTACCATAGATGATGATGATATGATAAATATGAATTGTTTAAGAGTAATGTATCAAGACAAGTTCCCTGAGAAGAAGGATGCAAACATTATTGGTGAAGAACTAATTGTGACATCACTGCCATACTGAGACAAGTCCTTGTATGACTTGCACATTCCCAGGTGTAACATTTCCTGACACCATCTGTTAAATCAACTATGTAAATGTTTTATATTACAAAACTTAGCAAAATTTTATGCTATCTATATATTTGTGAAATGGAATAATGTTTATTTCATTTCTTAAGCAATAACGTGTGCATTGTTTATATTTTGGTAACTGCATAACCATTTATGTTTTCATTACAAAATTATGCAAGAAAATGTTTTGTGAACCATGTTCTAATGCTGTTTCCTTACTAATTAATGAGGTAATCATTGTAAAAAGGTCTTTTTTTTTGCATGTATCAGGTCATCCCATAAGTAATGTTGTTTTTTATGATAGATTAAATTTAAACTAGTCCTACTTGGTTTAAGCATAAATTTTATGAAGGTTATATCTAAGAGGAGATTTATCGTGTTTCGCTACATACTTTACAGACCTTGGTCAGTGAAGATGTGTGTTTTGCTTTATGTGAACCCCTCATAAACATGGTGGTATCAGAAGAGCATATCAGGCATATAATGCTTTGAGAGTTCAAAAAAGGGAGTAGTGCTGCTGAGTTTGATGATGACCTGCTGTTAGCCACACTTGAAGAAGACTGTTCAACAAATGTCGAAGAATTGGCCTAGAAACTCAATTCATCCCCATCCACCATGCATCGACATTTGCAACAACTTGGGAAAGTGCCTAAGTTAGGAAAATGGATGCCACATGAATTGTCGGTTGACAATCTGAGGGTGCGGGTAAACATTAGCACAGCTCTTCTTTCCTGTGAACTCCAAGATCTGTTTTTGCACCGTTTAGTGACTGGTGATGAAAAGTGGATACTGTACCAGAATGTTAAGCGTGGTCGATAGTGGGTTTGTGCTGGAGAACCAGCGACACCACAGCCAAAACCAAATCTTCACCCTCTGAAGGTGTTGCTTAGTGTTTGGTGGGATAAAGGTGGTGTAATACACTTTGAAACCTTACCACACAACCATACAATCACTGCTCAAGTCTACTGTCAACAACTGGATCGATTGAACACTGCACTAAAAGAAAAGAGACCACCTTTGGTTAATTGGAAAGGAATCTTGTTCCACCATGACAACGCACGTCCTCATACTGCTCGGATCACTTCTGCAAAAATTGAGGAGCTTGGGTGGGAAAAACTTCCACATCCTCCATATTCTCCAGACCTTGCGCCTTCAGATTATCATCTCTTCAGGAGTGCAAAACTATCTTGACAGGAAATGGTATACTCTTTAGATGACCTGCACACCAGCCTTTGTACGTTATTTGCCTCAAAACTGCGTGAGTTTTATAAACATGGCATTGAAAAGCTTGTAGGATGTTGGCAGAGTGTCATTGATCCTGATGGAAAATATATACTAGATTAAAAAGTTTTTTTTTTTTTTTTTGTCCTTCAAATTCCAATCTAAAAAATGACATTACTTATGGGATGACCTGATACATAGGTAAAAAATCACATGTTAATGTCCATAATGGCATTCACAATCAGTTTATTAAAAAATCAAGGAGTAAATGCCAGCTGAAAATATGCCAATTGGTAGCTTAACCCAACCTTATTAACATGGCATATATAAGTATTTGATTAGCAGTTATAATTCACAGAAAATTTCTTTACTATGTAGAAGGTTACAACAGAGGTGGCAATTAAGTAATGTCCGCAACAGTAAGTTTAAGATCTCATGGTTCTCTTAAATGCAAACCTTTGTACAGTGGAACCTCAATATCGAACTTAATCCGTTCCTGAGGGTTGTTCTGATATCGAATTGTTCGTATATTGAATCAATTTTTCCCATAAGAAATAATGTAAATTGGATTAATCCGTTCCAGACCCCCAAAAGTTACCCCTTACGGAACATTTTTAAGTCAAAATATTGGTTAATTAAACCTGTAAAATAAGACTTACATTTCAATTGTGGTTCTCACAGCTTTCCTTTTAGGTTTTTTTTCTTCACTACACTTCTTTGGGGCCATGGTCACTTAATTTTAATAATAATATAAAAATAACACCAAAGAATAATGGTGGATTCACAAAATTCACAAATGTTTCACAGAGCTAAAAAAAAAAAAGCGATGCACACTGAACGCTGGCTGGAGAGAAACTGACTGGCTTCTTTCGGTTCGGATATGAGGAATGGTTTGTATACAAGGACAATTTTTTCTCGAAAAAGTTGTTCGTATACCGATTTGTTCGTATATTGAGGTTCCACTGTACTTTTTGTAGATGTTAATAGAAAGAGATAAACATTTCCTGCCTTTATTGTAAGTAGCATCGGTGTAGCTTTACAGCACATCAGTTATAGCAGGTTGAATATTAAAAAAAAGTTAATGTAACATCCATAATGCTGGAATGACCCTGAAGTCACTGTGACAGGTCTCATAACAGGCACTCGCTTAGTTTCAACTCTGGGAGATTCCCCTTCTGGTTCTCTGACAAAAATATCCCCAAAGTGATCTGACAGAACATTTGCTTTAGGGGCATTCCAGGACATACCACCCAAAAATTAAAAAATTTGTCACCACTCTGACTTGGATTTTAATGAAAATTGACATATGGGGTTCTTCTGGGTGCTGATTTCACTGGTTCAAATAAAAAAGTTCTATGACCCATAGTTTCTGAGATATGGGCCCCCACTTTACCACCTAACTTTAATGGGCAGTAACTCCCAAACATCTTGTTGTAGACCTATAAAACTATAAATTTTTAGAATCAGCCTGAAGAGATCTATTGAATGATATCACATTCAAATGTGTAGAACAATAATGAAAATTTTTCCCCTCATTTTTATTTGACCCCCACCCCCCCTAGACAGTGGAATCTCAAATTTTTTTTTCATTTATTAAACTTCCATTAATTGTTAAAAGATACAAACAAGAAAAAAATGTGGGTATCAAGTTGCAAGATATTTTAAAAATTATTGAAAAAATATGTACATTGAAATTTTGACATTTTTACGCAGACTAAAATGGAGAACTACAAATGATATATTTACATCCTATGTATAACTCATATTCATGCACTCTCTCTCAAATGTTTGTTAATTATGCTTATTTTTATTACAGATGTGCTTATTTTGAATCAAATCATATCTTATTTTTGAGATTTACAATTGTGTATTTTTAGTAATGAAAAATGGTTAGATACTGTGATGATCCTTTACAAAAACATAAGAAAAAGATACACAAGGATATAAGAACCATCAGCCAATCACTTTATGATCGATGTAAATGGAAACTACAAAGGAATACTGTACTATGTAGCAACTGTAGAAAATTATTGACCCAGAGACCAGAGTTGCTATCAACATCACAAAGTGAAGAGTCTGATCACAATCAGTCTTCTGAGAATGTTATTTCAGAAAGCGATGAATATGGTCTAAGTATATCAAGTAATTCCAAAGAAGAGGTTTCTCAAGTTCTAGAAAGTCTTGCTGTGACTCTGGACACATATTGGTAGTCACACAATAGGTTGACAATGGTAGACAGTAGGTAGCTGAATGAATAATTAATAAAATTAACAAAAGATAAAGGTCAAGAAAGGACATGGATGTATGAATGAACAACATATAAATAATGACATAGAGTGTAAAGTTTTTATGATGATGTTAAAGAATTTACCATACATTGTATATTGGAGATATGATGAAGGGAAATTAATGACGGGAAAATGTGAAGGGAATTAAGCAACTTTATGATGTCATAGTTATTCAAATTGTCATACATCAATTCATAATTAATACGCCATAGTTATTTAATTTGTACGTACAGTACAAGTCATTATTGGGGGAAATTAGAAGAGATGAATTAGAGAAATACAGTAATGAAAATGAAAAGGTTTATTGGCAGACTATAGTCCATATGACAAATATTATTAATACAATGACAGTTCATATACTAAGGATAGAAATATATACAATTGATTAGAAATAATACTACACTGTCGAAATTAAGTGGAGCTACAGACAGACGTTTTCGTACCAAGAAGTCCATAGCTTAGAGGATAAATGGCAGGACTCATGGATAGCTTGGATGATCGGATTGGTTGATTTTTTAATTCTTTGCATTAGACTGTGTTGAGCATGTCTTGTTACCTCCTGGAAGCTCGGGACATTGCCAGTAGCAAACATTTGCGAAGCTGAGCATCTCGGGGGTAATTTATGTAAGAGTCTAAAAGACCTGTTGTACAGCAAATTTAGAGTTCTGCCAGAACCTTTTTTATAATTCACCCACAGTTGCTGTCTGTATATATTACTGCAGAAAGTACGAAAGAGTGTCTTTAGCTTCACTTGTACAGAATTGAAAGTTCCTTATGGTCATATTTGCTTTAGCACACAGGCTTCAAGATTTTCTTATATCCGAGTCATCACTCAAGGAGCTGGTAATAGTTTGACCCAAATACTTACTCTTATACTTCCTCAATTACTTCACCATTCATTTTAAACCTTATATCAGCTGGCTGATTACAGCTTTTAGGATGAAATTGCATAACCTTAGTTTTTGTAACATTAAAAAGAATGTCATGTTTCTGCGAATACATTTTGCAGACATTTAGTAGCCGATCCAGACTTTTAACAGAGGGACTTCTTAATGCCATATCATTGACATAAACTAAGTTATTTAACCTTGTGTTATGTATACAACATCACACTGTTGCCTCATTAAGTGAAGCAATTAATCTGTCAATATACAGATCAAACAACATAGGGGAGAGCAAGGAGCCTTGTCTCACCCTGCAAGAGGAGCCAAAACACTTGGATAGTACCAGAGGTGGGGAGTCGGCCAAAAAAATTCTGACTCCTGACTCTTGAGTCAGTTTTTTGAAACTGACTCCTGACTCCCTGCAATAATTCTATACACTACAGTATTATAGCTGTAGCATTAACCTAATCCTCTTTTCCCATTGGAGAGGGTTAGGGGTCCAAATCTGTATATGTAAGACCTAAGAAGGCCCTCAAACAGAGTCGGGTGAGATGAGCAGACTATCACAAGCCTCAACCCTATGACAGAGGCATTGCACTTAGCTTTAAAGATAGACCCTAAGGTACTAAAGGATTTAGCAGAATAAATAATAAATCTCAGTCTTAATTAAATTTTATTTTGCTTGATATGTAGATATAAAAATAAATAAATCTTTATAGCAACTAAAATAATTTCTTTCCAATAAATTCCTTTTGAAAATAAAATACATATATAGTCTATCTAATTTAAGCCAAATTAAATTGGCCAGAGCTTCAATATAAAAAATAGTTTACTAAATAATATATTTTTTATTAACATATTATAAAGTTAAATATGGATAATAATATTGAAGTTTTAAAATCATTATCTGATAAATTTTGAATCAGTTCAAGAAAAAAAATTTGGCCATTTTTATATATTACATAGGACTTTAAGTAGGTAATTAAAAATAAAAATACATCTTTAAAAATTAAAAAAGAACTTGAATTTTAAATTTAAAAAATTAATCCATTTGACATAAATTTTAAAAAGTGGCCATAACTTTGTTAAATGTACCTAGTTTGTTCTTAGGAAAAGAATTGCTTCTAAAATGTCTTCTTTTATTGTAGACCTGAGGTGGCTTTTTATAATTCGAAGTGCAGAAAAGAGCCTCTCAACACTTACTTGAGTTGCTGGTAATGCAGTAACTAGAGTGGCCACATCTTGTACTATTGAAGGATACAGCGGTATCGCTTCTCTAACATCTAATTTTAATCTACGGTCAATTTTATCAACTTCCAATAAAGCACTCTTAAACTCTTGCCTGAATTTCTCCAAGGGGCTTATTGTTGCATCCTTAGTTTCTTCAACTACCAATCGGCGTTTCTTTGACCTCTCTTGATGATCAAGGTATCCTTCAAAATCAAATTCTCCTTCTGAGTTTGAGGAAGATGAATCTTCAATAATCTTAGGACTGAAGCTGGTTCCTAATGTCCGAGAAGCCTTATTTTCTGGAACTTCAAGATCTTTCTTCATTTTCATGCGAACAGCAAGATCACATAGTGCTAGCTTGCCTTTCTCCACCTGTTGTTCATTCAGAGTAATCCTGTATCTAGGGTCTACATAAATTCCAGCCAACAGCACTTTATCATATAAAGCTTGCTCTCTTCTCACCAGAGTTTCTGATGTCTTCTGCTAGAATGCCACCAATTTGAGATACAGTAATTTGAAAATGACCTCTTTCCATTCTTTGTTAAATTTGCCAGGTGTCAAATCTGCTGCTTGAAGTTCCTTTGTGACTACATATAGATGCTTGAGTAATGATTCAAGCTGTTCTGCTTGATCCCATTCAGTATCTGTCATTGTAACAGCAGGATTTGCCATGTCGATAAGGATTGGTTTTAATTCTACAAGGCGCTGAATCATTGTATAGGTACTTCCCCAACGGGTATCTTGATCTAACAGTGCACCTTTTCCTGCACGATGTTTTAAAATTGCATCAACCTTTGGTGTTCTTGCAGCCACTGCTATGTTACGTAATTTGGCTATAACATTAGAAATATGCCTTTCCTTTAGGCCATCACAAATTGCCAGTTGTAGTGTGTGTATTGCACATCGCATGTGGGGTATTTTATTTTCATAGAATCCACTAAAATCTTTGATTGCAATGTCAGCAATGTCATCTAACTCAAAAGAATTATCTTCACTAGTGACTTCAAAAAGATTTTCATCCACTTTAGCCTCATTAAACTTATCTATTGCACTGACCATATTTGCAGCATTATCAGTGACAACTGCTAAGATTTGTTCTTTGCTAACCTCATATTCATTCAAAATTTTTTCAATTAACTGCCGAATACTTTCGCTTGAATGCTGCGCTTCTGTATCTCTCACTGCTAGAGTATGTATAGCTAATTTTCCATCATCATCTATGAACTGGACATTTACTCCCATATAATGGGTTCTTTGACGAGTGCACCCATCCAGCTTCAAGAACAAAAAATTTCCATGAAGCATTTTTTTGAGTGAGATGTTTTGTTTTTCTGCTTGCTCTAAAATCATATTTCGGATATTATGTCTCTCTAATGATACTCCAAGCTTTGCAGCCATCTCCATTTAATCCTTTAAAATCTGAAGAAGAGAATAATGTAAGGGAGACCCCATTTTGTACAACCAAATTAATCAAGTGCTCTTTGAATTTTTCTGTTGTCATTGAAATCGTAACTGTTTGCCTTTGTAAAAATTTGGTAATAGGAGGCCCTTGATGTTCACTTCTTCTCTTCAGTGAAAATGAACAGCCAGGGTCTTGGATCTTCTTGTCACATTCATCTTTTTCCACCACAGACTTGTGAATAATAGGGTGCTTGTTTTGCAGGTGCCTTTTAAATTTGATGCTCTAGTTGGACCACAAGAAGCTTTCTCACTGTAAGCACTAATGCTTGTGTTGCATAGTTTGTCATCTATTTCAATTTGACAAATAAAATGTGTTTTATCATTAATTTAAAAAATCAAAAACAGCTGATTTTTTGGTCCATGACTCATATTTGATAAGGGTTGTTCAAATTTCAAATATAAATTTTAAAATGTTTTCTGAAATAGAAATTAGAAATTGATCAGTTCTAATTGAATTTATAGCCAATAAGAAAATATTTTAATAAAAAACAGTATTTTACCAATAATTGCAATTTTTCTACAAAATGCAAAAATACAAATCATTTAAGAGTTGGGAGTCGTTTATTTTTACCAACTCCGACTCCCGACTCCTCTAAAAAACTCAAAAAAGGGCCAACTCCCGACTCCGACTCCCCACCTCTGGCATAGTACACTGCTCCACCTAACAGTGAAAGATTGGTGGGAATGCCAAAATTTCAATAAATTTAATATGTATCAGGTCATCCCATAAGTAATGTCATTTTTTACGATAGATTAAGTTTAAACTAGTCCTACTTGGTTTAGGCATAAGTTTTCCGAAGGTTATATCTAAGAGGAGATCTATCGTGTTTTGCTACATACTTTACAGACCTTCACTAGTGAAGACGTGTGTTTTGCTTTATGTGAACCCCTCATAAACATGGTATCAGAAGAGCATATCAGGCATATAATGCTTTGAGAGTTCAAAAAAGGGAATAGTGCTACTGAAGCAACGCGAAACATTCAGGACATTTATGGCAATGATATTCTGCATGTGAGGAAATGTCAAAGATGGTTTCAAAAGTTTAGGAATGGTGACTGCTGTTTGACAGATGCAGCATGCTACCCTGCTAAATGAATTCTGTACGTCAGTTTTTACAATAGAAGATATAACGAATTATCCCTATAGTCATAGACATATATACCTTTTGACAATGGTAATACTTTAGATAATATTGTGGTTAGTGAAAGGGAGGTAATGCGCTATATTGATAAAATGAAAATGTATAAATCACCGGGGCCTGATTCCATATCCATACAACTAAAAGAATTAAAAGAAAGCATTGTTTTGCCGCTAACAAAGATTTTTAATGCGTCTATTTCTGAGGGGTGCATACCAGATAATTCGAAGTTAGCAGAGTAACACCTAGCTTTAAGGAAGGCGATGAAGGTGCGGCGGGAAATTATAGGCCAATCAGTTTAACTTCTGTTGTAGGTAAGCTACTGGAATCAATAATTAGGGATTGTATAGTCGAACACTTAGAATTGCATAACGTAGTTAGAAATATGCAGCACGGCTTTAGGCAAAACAAATCTTGCTTAACTAATCTTTTAGAATTTTATCAGTATGTATGGTTGAAGTTTACGATAGTCATCGGGCGGTTGATGTTATGTATTTAGATTTTCAAAAAGCGTTTGACACCGTACCATACACAAAAGACTCGCTGAAAAAACTAAGGCTCATGGAATCAGGGGTGTAGTAATAAATTGAATAGAAGAGTGGTTGCGAGGTAGGAAACAGAGGGTGATCGTTGATGGACCCTAGTCGTGTTGGGCTAATGTAGTGAGTGGCGTTCCTCAGGGTTCTGTATTGGGTCCCTTGCTCTTATATATATAGAGAAGGGGCCACCAGCTTGACCTCCATATGAAGAGAGACCAACGCACGAAACAACATAAGGTTCATAAGGTAAGGTAAGGTATATTAACGATTTAGATGGCGTAGTCAGTACAGTTTCAAAGTTTGCGGATGACACGAAGTTGGGTGTTAGGGCAATTAATGATGAAGATAGGTAAAATCCAGGAAGATTGAGAAAAATTGTTGATTGGTCAGTCACATGGCAAATGAGATTTAACGTCGATAAGTGCAAAGTTTTACATAGAGGTTCGCGTAACGGTAATTTTGCGTATGTTAGGAAGGACTAAGGAGTTGGCAAGCGTAGAACAGGAAAAAGATTTAGCAGTTATCATCACTGGTAATTTAAAAGTGGCGAAACAAAGTACAGCAGCGGTCAGTAAGGCGAAGAAGGTGCTAGTTTTTATCGCTATGAATTTTGAGTACATATCACGCGATATTATTGTTCCTCTTTATAGATCATTAGTTAGACCCCATTTGGAGTACGCGATCCAATTTTGGAATCCGCATATGTGCAAAGATAAAGATAAAATCGAAAGAGTTCAAAGACGAACAACTAAGATGATTCTGTCACTTCGGTCGAAGTCATACGAGGATAGGCTTAAGGAGTTAAAATTGACTACACTCGAGACTAGGAGGCTAAGGGTGATCTAATCCAGGTTTTCAAAATTATGAATGAGTTCGATAACGTAAATAGAGATGGCTTTTTTGAAATATCACAATATAATAGAACTAGAAATAACGGGTGTAGGTTGACAAGTAGAAGGTTCGAGACAGCAGTTGCCAAAAACTTTTTTACGCATAGAATAGTAAATAGCTGGAACAGTTTGCCGGTAGAAGTAATTAGTAGCATGTATATAAACATGTTTAAAAATCGATTAGACGCATATGTTGATAGATTGGGTATAGTTTGAGTTAGTAAAATTAAGGTTTTTGTGGTTCGGAACCCACGTAACGGAACCCACGTAAAATTGAGGGTCCCCTCCATCACCACGGAGGACATGCGCAATACACAGCTACAACCACAGTTAGGTAGACCAGCCATGAGTGGATCCTAGGGTCTTTGTTGGTCTGAAACACTATAAAAGTTTCTTTGTTTCCCTGTAATATATATATATATATATATATATATATATATATATATATATATATATATATATATATATATAATATATATATATATATATATATATATATAAATATATATATATATATATATATATATTTTTTTTTTTTTAAGTTCAGGAAGAACCGATTCGCCTCTATTTAAAAGGGCATATCTCAGCGGAAAAACAAAGAAAAAGGGAGAGGAAAGACAGAGGAAAAAGAAAGGGTGGAGGGGACAGTCGAAGTGGAAAAAGACCAAGGACTGCAGGTCGAGCCCCATCATCCTTGGGTGCTAGGGCCGGGAGGGCGCACGTGAAACCTCCAGGAACAAGCACGTACAAACGAGCACAAAGAGCACTCAAGAGCACGAGCTTAGAACCCCCTTGCGGGGATATATAATATATATATATATAATATATAATATATATATATTATATATATATATATATATATATATATATATATAACTGCAAACAACACAGTATAATTAATGTAAAGAACGACGCTTGTATAGAAGAACGTTCCGCACAAGATGAGGAGGGAGAACGAACAAATGAAAAATGAGGTAACCACCCGGGAATCATTCTTCTATACAAGCGTCGTTCTTTACATTAATTATACTGTGTGTTGTTTGCAGTTAAAATGTATATATGTGCGGCATGCGGGAGGTGCCCCCTCAGGGCATTGGTTTCTGCTCGTATGTAGGAGAATTACGACTTCTGATTAATCGAGGCCCATGGTGTAGTGGTTAGCATATCTGACCAGCAATCGGAAGATCCCGGGTGGTTACCTCATTTTTCATTTGTTTGTTCTCCCTCATCTTGTGCGGAACGTTCTTCTATACAAGCCTCGTTCTTTACACACACACACACACACACATATATATATAGGGTGCATCAAACGCCCTTAGGTTCTTGGATTTTAATGTCTATTCTCTCAAATGTTACACTTGTTGCTAGAAGTGTGTATGCCAAAAATTAATTAAATCGGAGGTGGTCCTGGCTGGCCACCGGTCACTTTTATATTTTCGCGGCAATTTTCGGGGCCGCGCTATGTAAAAATATCTATTTTTTTATTTACCAACCAGTTGACTACTTACATTGTTTCTTTTAATATAGAGTTGCTAAGGGGTGATTTACATAACATTTGAGAGAATAGACATTAAAATCCAAGAACCTAAGGGCGTTTGATGCACCCTAAAGGGGTGATTTACATAAAACATGTACCATAAACAAAACTTCACTTATAGTCTAATAATATCCTTTATTGTCTTTCAGAAACAATGGAAGCTGTAACAATGGAAGCTAAGAAGACCAGATTAGCAAGTGCCATTTTTGGTCTTGGCAATGCTCTTACAGAAGGAGATGGTACATTGACAGGAGTCCGCCTCCCAACTTGCCGGCAGGTTCTTCGATGCGTGATGTGGCACATCCAGAAAGAAATATGTGAAGGCAAACAAACACAGCCACTCAAATGGAAATCTGCCAGCATAGTCCTTATCCAGCTGAAAACATTCTACACTAAAGCAAATATTCCTATGCTTTCAGACCATCAATGCTGCAAACTAATACTTGACCTTCTTAATGACAATAACAAATTGCGTCAAATACCTGTTTCTCGCAGAGAATCTCCAAACACTTTGGCTAAGTTGCAATCCATGAATGAACGTCTTGATAAGACTTTTGGTGTATGGACAAAAGATGCAATGACAAACATTAAGAATGAGGAAGATAGAGCATTTTTAGAGTCAATGAAATCTGACAGAGTAGCCTCATTTGGTAGTGTTGACAAGAAGAAAGCTGATAAAGATCGTAGAAAAGAAAAACGCATCTTAGCGGAAGCTTCAAGACGAGAATGTCATGAATCATCCAGTGTACAAGAGATGAAAAGTTCTGTATGCTCTGATGATAGTGCCTCTGCAGATAGCTTGGAAGAAACTGAAGAAGAGGCGATTCCAGAGCTTCAAAGGAAGCGTAGTCACCACAGATCAACATATGCAGGTACGTCTGCCTTTATTCCTCATGATATTCTGAAAAGGCCTTCAGTCGTGTCTGTTGCTACTCGACTAAACATAACTCCTGTTCAACAGGCTGTGCTCACCGAAGCTGTAATTCAAGAGGCAGGAGGTGATCCACGTCGTGTGGCCAAGTCGTATTCAACTGCTGATAAGGCTCGACGATCAATAACAAGTGCTATCGCCAAAGATATTTGAGAAAATTGGATCGCCCCAACAGCTGCAACACTTCACTGGGATGGCAAGCAGATGCATACGCTCACAAACAAGAATGGCAAGGAAGAAAGATTGCCAGTGTTGGTTGGGAATGCCACTGATGTAAAGCTACTGGGAGTGGCTAGATATCCTCGTGGAAGTGATATGTCATCAGGTGACATCATTGCTGAGCACACTTACACGTTTCTACATTCATGGAAGTGCAAACAGTCAGTTGTCAACTTATGTTTTGACACAACAGCATCAAACACTGGACACGTTACAGCTGCCTGTGTTACCATTCAATCAAAACTGGACCATGCTCTTCTGTGGTGTGCATGTCGCCATCATGTTGGAGAGGTAATCCTGGATCATGTGTTTGACGCTCTCAAAATTGAGACATCAAAGTCTCCAGAAGCATCTTTGTTCCAAAGATTCCAGAAGAATTGGGAACGCATATCGCATGCAAAGGATGAAAGCTTAACCAAAATTGACATTTCAATGTACAATGACGATGCACAACAACTGCTTTTATCCTGCAAAAACAAGGTTTTAAGCACAATCCGCACAAGCGCTTCATACTGTAGGGAAGACTACAAGGAAATGGCACAACTCTGCCAGGTAGTCCTCGATGATGATGTCACAAAACAAGGAACACTCCACAGACCTGGGGCCATGCATAAAGCAAGGTGGATGTCAAAGATTCTTTATTCCATCAAAATATGCCTACTTGAAGAGCAAATTTCTGTACTACCTCGAGGAACTGTAACAACACAACATCAACAGGAAAAACTGAAGGAGTTTGTTGTTTTTGTTGTTTTTGTTGTTTATATTTATTGTGATTGGTGGCTCATATGTCAGTCTGCTTCAAATGCCCCATGGTTTGATTTGTGCTTATACAAGACTCTGCTCAACTATAAAGCTGTCAACTCAATCATTTCAGTCAGCACTGTGAAAGCCTTTGATAGACATTTGTGGTATTTAACCCCAGAACTGGTTGTTTTGGCACTGTTCAGCAATGCAGTACCTCAAAAGGAGCGTCGTGCCCTTGCAGATGTGTTACTGGCCATACAACCAGATGAAATGCCAAGCACTCCAAAACACTGCTACGGTTCTGGATATGGCAAACCGTCATTTCAAAAATTACAGAAGTGACAACCCTGGCTGATCTTGTGAATGAGGACTCGTGGTTTACAGTGAACCTTCTTCACCTGGATATGACCTTCCTAACAGAGGATGTTGACAATTGGCAGAACAATGACCACTTCAAGACAGCCAAGTCCATTGTGGATGGGTTAAATGTTGTGAATGACCATGCGGAGAGAGCAGTAAAGCTCACAACTGATTTTGTCTCCTCTGCAAGAGGAAAGACCACTTCCAAAATCTTCTTCAAGTGGTTGAATGTGACCGCAAAGCGAGGCCAAATTTGCGGAAATGAGCAAAGTTGGAGTAGTGACATTGGCGTTGTGTTTTATACATTTTCAACTTTCAATCAATGTAAGTATAGTAATACCGAATATTTGTATATTAGTATTATAAGTAATACCGAATATTTGCTGAATATTCGGTGCATCACTACTAAATATATAAAAGTGGCCGGTGGCCACCCAGGACCACCTCCGATTTGATTTATTTTTTGCATACATACTTCTACCAACAAGTGTAACATTTGAGGGAATAGACATTAAAATCCAACAACTTTTTGAAAATCATGGGGCGTTTAATGCACCCTAATATATAATGATAAACACAGACCATGCATGGAACAAGGCACTTTTCTTGGAAAATTAAATCCACTATAGTCCGAATAAGTAATGGTAAATGACAAACACTATAGTTTTTCTTTTTCATGATGTTAGCCCGACGTGGGCAACGGGCCACTCGCAAAGAGGTCCCAAAAATATAGCTTCCTTCACCAGCTCTCTGCAAAGCAGATAGGATCTAGGGTTTAAAGCAGCCTAGCCCCACTACATTTAGAATCTCGATATAAGCGAAAGACTCGTTGCATTCAAGTCGGATTGAATACGTTGGGCTAACATCATGAAAAAGAAAAACTATAGTGTTCATCATTTACCATTACTATAGTGATCGCCTTTTATTATTTTACTTTCTTCTCATTATTTACTCTACTATCGTCTCTTTATTTCATTTATCTTTACACTCTCTTTACTCATTTCAACACTACTTTACAATTATATTCATGGTAGCCACGCCGAGCCAAGACTATGAAAGTCTGTTACAAAACAAAGGGGGAGTTTATTAACACTCTTTTAACACTTTTTATTATTTATTTAACTCCGAAAATGGTTTAAGTAATTTAGGGGGGTGCGAGTACGGAATTTTACGATAACATTTTACGTCGGAGAGGAACACAAACAATTAATTAAACTTTACGTTACATGACGCCAACCTTACGCGTAACGCGTTGCCTAGAAGACTCCCTCCCTTGTGGGGGTAGTCTGCTCTGTGGGCCTCTGTTCAGGATTGCCAACTCTACCCATTTTAAACAATTTAAATCTAACAAACATACTTTTTCGTAATTCCATTATATATTATATATATATAATTTATTTTTTATATATATATATTTATTTATTTTTATATATATATTTTATTTATTTTATATATATATATATATATATATATATATATATATATATATATATATATATATATATATGTATGTATGTATGTACCTTACAACCTTACAAAGGTTCCATGTGATGATTTCTCATTTCGCGAAGGTCAAGCGTGTCGCCCCTCCTCTCGAGTTGGCCTGGTGAAGTAGTGAGTTGGATTCTTGCGCTCTCCACCTCACATAGCCAGGTACGCCTGGCTCATCGGGGATTGTTCTGAGCCAGGCGTCAAGTCTTCTTTTGAAGATTTCCACTGCAACTCCCTTCGTGTTTCTTAGGTCTTTGGGCAGCTGATTAAATAGTTTTGGTCCTCTCACTACAAAACTATTTTCTTTCAGGGTTAAGGATGTTCCCTGTCTCGCCTTCAATTTGGGAATATGACACAGTCTACCATTTCTACCTTCCACCATTGTTTGGGGAGTTATGGGATTCAGAGTAAGATTAGGGACTAGTTTCTCCATTATTTTCCAAGTGTAAATAATGGTGTATATCTCTCTCCTCCTTTCCAGTGAATATAGGTTTAGTTCTCGTAACCTTTCCCAGTAATTTAGTTCTTTGCACCCATTGATCTTGGCTGTGAAACTTCTTTGAATCCCCTCCAGCTGTCTAATGTCTTCTTTTTTATATGGGGATGTTAGGACCGAGCAGTATTCCAGTTTGGGTATTATCAGGGTTTTCAGTAGGGGGATCATTACATTCCTATCCCTTCGTTTAAAAGTTCTCAATATCAGACCCGTTATTCTCTTTGCTCTGTTTACTGCTATCTTATTTTGTGTTTCAAATTTCGCATCATCTGTCATTACAACCCCTAAATCTTTTGCTCTGGAATTTCTCTGGACTTCCTGTCCATTTGGGGTATAATATTCCATGGACTTTAGGTCTTCTCTTTTTCCGTACCATAATAGCTGAAATTTCTCGGTGTTAAACTTCATATTGTTGTCTTCCATCCACTTGTAATTTTGTTTATGTCGGTTTGTAGAGATCCTATGTCTTCTGGTTTTCGTATTTTTCTACTGATCTTTGTGTCATCTGCAAAGGATGTTACTGTGCTGTCTCTGGTAACGTCCTCATCTATGTCAGTTAGCATGATTATGAAGAGTAGTGGAGCT